>DVQP01000753.1:0-19683 GCA_018231745.1 Danaus eresimus | reverse complement strand
TGGTACTATATATATATATATAATTTTCATTACCCTATGAAACCCTAGTGACCGTATGAAAATGTAATTGACTGGTGTAGTTAACTGGTTGTGAGTGTGATATTATAAAACTTACGCTCTCACGTAAATGTCAGAGACTTTTCTTCCTAAATTATCTGAGTCACTCATCTTGATTCTAACATTGTAAATAGTTACTCTGAGTTCGTAATCTTCAGCCTCCCTGGGAGTAATTTTGATGGGAGGTGGAATATAAACACCCGTTTCCAAAGGAAAAATATCCACCCACAATTGAATTTTACCCTTAAATTAATGTACTGTGTACAACATGTGTGTTATAGTTAGAATATAAAATAAAGGAAATTATAAATCATAGCCATATAATTGGCAAAACTCCAAAGCGCACACAAACAAATAATAATTTAGTTTTAGTATGGCTTGAAATAAACTTATTTCTATTAAATAAAATATGTTTCCATGCCATACCTGTTCGATTCCCGGTTTATTTGGGTTATATAATGTCCTTGTTTCTACGTGTTCGGGAACAAGGTAATATCCACAAATTGGTAACGTATGCCATTTATGTAGAATACTCAAACAAAGGTTTTCTCTTTGCAGAGCTGCTGATGAAAAAGTAGTATCTGTAATATTTTTTTCATAGAAAATTACTATTGAATTTTCGATTCACTTTTGATTCAATAATTAATACGCGTAAAATTGCACACTAGTATAAATAAACACTTAGAAAGCTTTTTAACCTTATTTAGAATGGTATAAATAAATTTCCTTTTAAATTACTATCTGTTTTGGACTACTTTGAAAATATGAGAATTTTTGAATGATAACAATAATTTTTAGAGCGCACTTATAAAAAAATAGACCGTAAATAGATAAACACACCTAAACAATAAATTTAAATATGCCATAACTAGTAAACATGAGCCAAGAAAGACAAGATGAACAAAGAACTTATGCAAGGCTTCGTTAAATATATTACATATCACTAGGAAGACAAAATAACAATAAAATACAATATTGTTGAGATTTAATAATATGTAGATTTTATGTAAACAAATAAAATTTAAGTTTTAATATGTAAGTTGAACAGTTATGTGGGGTACATGTAAATGATTTAAGAGACCTTTCTCATTGTTTCTATATTCTACACCATTGACTATCAAGGTATTGCTGTTTATGAATCTCGGAGGCGGAAGATGGTTCTTTGAACAAATTTCTTCGAGAATTTCCGAAGGCTTCAAACAATCACGCCATTTGAAAGGTTCGTTTCTGACAAAAAATATGTTTTTTTATAAAATACGAAATGTATATAGAAATTGTATTTAGTGTTTTTATAAATACACAAGAAAGAAGTTTATCTACAAGCTCTATAATATATAATTTTACGAGTTATTCTATTTTAGTTCCTAATTTATTTAAAATGTTTTGTAAACGGTAACAAAATCGAAAATACAAACCAAGATATTTAGGATACTAATATTTTAATATTAATATATTTCAGTTTAATTAAAGTTTTGAAATAGGAATGTAAAAAAGTAACTAGTACTTTTTTTTGTAAATATCTTACAGGCTGTAATCTAAAGGTAAACCAACTCGGGCTCTGTGTTTAGAATATATGCGATCTTCTAGGTCAATTGTTGTTGTACCAATTAATTTATCAGGCGAGTTTATTCCGTAGTCATATAACGAAACTGCCAGAAGATAGTCATCAGGGAGACAACAATGAACTTCATGCATTCTGTTAGTAAGAATAAAAGTATTGTGCTAATAAAAATAATTTATTATTTTATATTACCTATAAATTTCTAACTTAATTAGAACAAAATATAAAGCAAATTATAAAAAAAATAGTTAGCATTAGCATTTTGTATACAAACTTACTTTCCAAATATTGGATTAACTGAGTTCGGGACGTAATTGTTTCGATCAGCTATGTGTTTGTTTCCACAATTTAACACAACGTAAGGATTAGATTGCCCAATGAACTCTTTAGATTTGAGATTAAGTCCTTTCACAATGTATACACGGACGAGAAATTCAGCTGGATTATTATGGGGATGATCGTCGAAAAATCTATAGAGCACATTCATATGTTAAAAATTACCAATTTTTTTAAGGCTGATATAAAAATAATGATTAAAAAAATTTACGTACTCCTGAAAATCAAATATCAGATAAAATCTTAAAAATATTAATTTAGGTGATAATGAAAATTATTTTTAATTGTATTACTACTTTACTATGCGTATTGTTAATTGACAGTCTTTGTTAAATATTTTATTAAGTTATATGTCACACATTTTCCTGCTGTTTGATATGGCATTAATAAAACTAATATATTTTCGGATTTACTACGATTAATTATATTTAAATAGTCTTTCGTTCATCAATTACAATTCAATTTGATAGTTGGAATCTTCCAATTTAAACTGATATTTATTAGTATTAGTAATAAGTTAAGAGGAAGCTTCCACCAATAATCGTTTTTATTAATCAATACAGTGAATGCTTAAAATTAAACTCGTTCAAAATCAACTGATAAAAAAAATCTAACGAAAGCAAGCTAGACGCGATCCCTCTACTAAATCACGAAATCAATAACTTGACGCCTTAAACCCTTACCCTCTATTTAAGTCAATTCCGCTGGGAGTAACAGCGATCGTGTTCGTTGGCGGTGGCCACTTATATATCGCAAATCCCGCCTTTAAGAAACCGCAGTAAAGCTTCTCGTCCTTATCTGGAATACCTGTTTTCTTTCCATTATAAAGTTTCAATGTAGCACACCAATCTTTAAACTTGGAAAATTCTGGCTGAGTCTCAACTTCTGTTTCGTATATCTGAAATATGTTTTACAATTGAATTTCACTACAACCACAAAAAAATTGCCATGCAATATATATTGTTGGTTACCACAACTTACGATCAGTTTATGAAATGAGTTCAATGTAGAAGAATCTTCTTCAATGTAATCCTACAATTAAAGAATTCTTCGTTTACGATTAAAAGGCTACTAATAACAAGGATTCATAAATTATTCATTATTATAATTCATGTAAAAAGTGGTTTAACATAAAAGCATTTTAATTATATAAGCATATGATTGATTGTAAGAGGTTACTTTTTGTGAACATAAATATCGAAACCACCAGTCCTTGGGTTTCGTGTTTGAGTTCTTTACTGCCAAGTTATTTTCAAGAGTATCCATAAAGATTGGCAATAGAGTATATTTCTCCTCATCCACTTCTTTATTTTTGAATATATTATACCATTTTCTATGCGCCGTTTTAGTGGTACTTTGACTCCTCATAGATATTTTACTACCATAGGCGTCCTCACAAATAGACTTAGAACTTTTCTTTATATATACAAATTTATTTACTGAAAACAATATTATTGCCCTACTTATTGAATGATAATAATTTTATTAATTCTCAAATTCTGAACAATTTTTTAACCTTGAATAAAATCTGATGACATAATAGAAACACACTTCAGAGAAGCCTCCCTCTCATCCTCGGGCAGCCATTTTATCATATATTTACTGAGATTTTTTACAGTATTAGTTCCCATATATAGCGATCTTCCAAAAGTACTGGCATCGTACAATTTTACTCTTAGTGGAAGACAATAAGCTTCGTTTAAATATGCCTCAAAAACCTGCGTTGTTCGACCTTTAGAAAAATTACAGTTGTGAGCCTTCTCTGTAATTATTTCAGATTTTATACTGAGATCTTCAATTTCCATCACAACACAAGGTTTTCTCATCGAATCGATATCCCGAAGTCCCCACCAATAAACATCGACTCTAAGAGGCAATAACAGAATAAATTGATTTTATTCTACCTACAGTTATTTACAACTTATTTGCATTTTAAAATTACAAAATATTTTTTTATGTACCTTGAAAAAAAAATAATTAAAATAAACTCTGAATTAAGTGCAATATGGGAAAACTTGTTTTTTGACTAACTAACTTATAAGAAGAAGATTTTGGAAGTAGATTTATTGGAAGAGTTTCAATTCCTTCATAAACCTCGGCGTCGTAAGCAGTATTCTCTTCGAAAATTTCTTCCTCTGAAGTGTATTCAGTAGACCTAAGTAGTCTCTCGGGTATCTGGAAATAAAGACAACAATATTTACAGAAAGATTTGTTTACAGTGACATCTGTTAAAAGGAACAAAATCATCTGTGAAGCGACCTTGAAAGATACATGTCTTTTAAATCCGCTAGAGGGAGCTTTCAATGTATATTCTGTTTTGTTCGTACATATTTCAATAAATAATAATTTAATTGAACTTTTTAAAACATATTTCGTTATTGATGTAGGGAATAAAATACATTGATTGATATTTTATTAATGTATTCACTTTCATGTAAAGGAAGGACCTCTATGCAAAAGCTAAAATTTTTTTAAGACAAATCTCTAATGCTAAGCAAGTTTATCCACTATAACCATTCTGTCATAAACAAAATAGATGGCGGTAGATATAACTCAGCCAATTTATATTATAATTAACAAATTGTAAAATCAAGCAGTGTTATTTTCATATTCCATTAACATCTTATGTTTATTTCACATGAAATTATACTTTCATGTTAAATTTAAATTTCCTTTTTGTGAAATTTCTTACAATTTTTCTTTTCAAATGGTAAAATCCAAAAACATTCACCGCTATTCCAACAAAATATTAAATAATGTAAAGTCATAACATCAAAGTCAAGATATAATATTACTAAAAGTGAGTGTCATATTTATTATTTTTTATGCTACCTTCCTTTTTTAATAAATTCATGGAAATATATATTTTGTGTCTGTTTAAATGTTTATACATTATGTCACAAATGCTTTATAATGACCTGCATGTAGAGTTTGAAATAAATATAATAATACTTTAAATATAACAATCATAAAGTACAATATATTACTTTATATTACATTACCTGTAACAATTGTACTGACATTAGGACTTGTCCGCCGAATTCGGTGCCTCGATAAAAATCATACCATTGGAGGCTGGGTGCATTTTCATAGCTCGGTTCATCAGTTACCATAGGATTAATTTTTATCCTTCCTAACAATTCCGTTTTACCCTGAAATAATAAATAATACCGATTTCGTTTGTTAACTTGTTCTCCGTTGTTTACAAAGATATTTAAAAATAAAAGTCGGTAATGACGCATAAAACTTATGGTTTATAAGAATTCTTTATAAAGCATCTATTAAAATAAAAATCTAATCGTGCATATATGAAATTATATGTATGCCTTACTATCGAAAACTCAATAATACCTAAAAAAAACTAATTAAAAATTATTACGTTACTTTAATAACATGACATGTTGCTAGTTTAAATAATTCTAGAAATTCTCATCATACTATAGGAACGTCTACATATAAAGCTTAGTAATTATTATACAACTTGCATAAGGAGTAAATAATTACGATATTTTTAAAATGAAAGCTTGGTAATAAGTTAAAAAAACCTATAGTCCATATAGAAAAGACAGATGCTTTACAAATTACCATATTGTTTTGCATAATACATATGTTTAAATTTTTCTAAATGGTATATAAATTAGTTATTTTGTAATAAGACAGTAAAATATGTGACTAAAGTTTTATGACAACAAATAAATATTAATACATATTTTTAAATAAAACTTGTTAAGAAAAGTTCTTTTAGTTCTGCTATTAATGAAAAGTTATTTTCAAAATTTCAACTTGAGAAATGTTAACTTATAAATTATCAAAGTAATATTAATTGATTTGAAAAAAAGAAAAGTTTAGATCATAAGTTTTTAAAAGTGAAACTGAAATAATATCAACTCTTCAAATTATTTGGTTAATTGAGCTTCAAGTCACAAATTTGTCAAAGAAAACACGTTGTAGCGTGTGTATTGGATTGGTAGTTATCTAACAATAAAGCGTTGTTTAATGTATTTTTTTCTTTATAAATATTTATAGTAAATGGTTTTATAAACCACACAAAGATGTTAAAAATTAAACAAAATTGAACTAAATTCTATAAATTTTTACAACAAGCTAAATGTTAATACTCACCGAAAATGTTTTGTGACCTTTTTTTAAGAAATACATGAAAGCCTTCACATAAACATCTAACATTTTTTATTCAACACATTAGTCGTTTGTTTTCCACTTTGGGATCAATAGTTAAGAATCTTAAATAGCTTATAATTTCGCGATACAAAGAAGCATAGTCACGAAATATCTTTAACATTGTTCTAAAGGTTATTAGTGCTTGACCTGACATACTAACTGATTGTTCGTTATTGTTTATTTCAACAAAAACAATGGGAGGACTTTCGAGGAGCCGGTGTTGGCTCATAAAAACCATTTGCTTGATCTTGACAACCTGGTTCCAAACCGGCGACAGTGCTGACTTCAACTACAATTATGTGTTATCAATTTAAATATTATGGCGATGTTGTAACATAAAACTAAGTTCAAGATGAAATAAATATACCTCTGTGTCCTTAACAGAGTTTAACGCATTTATTCTTACAAAAGTTGGTTTACGAATATTCCCATGGATTTCGAAATTTAACTTAGCTTTGTATATAAATGCTCGACACTCGATCAGCTTAAAATAGTTGTAATAAAATAAGCAACTTATATTTATGTTACATATTCAAAATACATAAAGGTTATTTGAAAAAAAAATTCTCCAAATTTCTTAATGATTTGTAAACATGTACTCGGAAGGTCTGACGAGTCAGCCTTCAAGGCTGAATCATCACTACCAAAACAAAAGTTTACTATCACATAGAAAATATTCACATAGGCGACAACTGTTACAGTTTAATCATATTTGACCAATATCTTTATTTTATTCTGAGAAGCAATAATGCGGAGAAGCTTAGGGAAATGGAAAAAGAGTAAGTTCGGTCGTATTTCTATTTTTGAAGGAAGCTTCGAATGATTATTAATTTTTTGGAGAAGGAATTGACTATGGTAATTTATTGCATCGGTTCGACCCCGAATGACGAAAAACCTTGTAAATTTCCTAAGAACGACAAATAAAAAAATCGCAATTTTTCCAAACAATAATGTCTCTTTTGTAGAGAAATTACTTATCGGACCACCGTCGTATAGCTTTCTAAGATTATTTAAGATTACGCGCACATAAACAGAACTAGTCAAATTTAGGTCATACATTTATTGAAATCCAATAATATATTAGTACTAGGCTTACCATAATATTAGATTTAATGAACATACTGTATTTTTTCATTCTTAGTTTATAGCCGCGAGGTATAGAAAATTCAAAATCAGATGATTGACGATGAAGCCCCATCCACATTAGTAGTTCTACTTTTCCCGCAACGCAGTAACAACTCAATAACGGGGAATTCATATGTTTTGGACATTTCAACGGCTGTAATGAAATTAAAACAAGACATATACTCCTACCTTAATACAGAACTTTTCTATTTCATAAATAAAAACATAAAGGAGAGAAAATAATTATGAAGAATTAAATTCAGCTGTGTGCTAAATGGAATCTTTTAGTGTTTTTTTGAGTTAAAAGACGAGCAGTTTTATAGCAAAGTGTTTTCGAGGTACAGCCTTTCTTAAAAGGCTAAGTTAAAATATCTTTTGGTCAGTTTTTATATACATTTGTATGGAATGGTTTGACTTCGAATTATATGCACTCTCAAAAAGCGAACATGCGCATAGCATAGTGCACATTTATTACCACTTCTTAGTAGATAGAAGACAGGTAGATTTTTCTAATTGTTAATTCTTCGGAAATTCTCTGATTAACTCAATACTTCCATATATTTTTTAAGACCTACTTCGTCGTTTAGTTGAATCGGTCTATAACTACTGAAATAAGCAAACGTCCATATAAAAGGTAAAATATGCAAAAACGCATTTTTTTTTATATTTGCATATTCTAACTTGCAAATGCATATAATCTGATGTCTAGTAATGAAAAATATATGACATCTCTAAATTTAAAACTACATATTACCTCGATGAAAATAAATGGAATTGCTAATTGGTTACTAATGAGTAAAATTAGAAAACTGAACCTTTAAGCAAACGGTTTGTATTCGGCTACAATACTCTCCCTTTTGTTCTGATATGACGGAATGGACGATATCAGCAGCGGAAATTTTTGCGAAGGCCACTCGTGACCCATTATTTAGAAGCCAAACAACGATGTCTGGCCAGCCTTCTGAGTTCTGACACATAGTTAAAAAACGCATAGCTAATAAAATTTCAATATTATTTTATTAGTAAAAAATACTTGAAATATTTATGATAAAAAGTAATTATTTTTTTCTTTTCATAAAATCGAAATTGTAAACGCAAACTAAGCTAAAAAGTTCTTGTATTTATTAATTTACATAACATCCAAATTTTTTATGAAAAAATAATATTTCAAACAATTTTGTAAATCTATAAATAATTTATTTATTTACTATATGAATACAAACTTTATAAATCAAACTGTTTAAATGTTGCGCCACACTCTTGGCTTCATTTATTAAGGTTTTGACAACTTTTTTGGAATTACTGGGAACGTCTCTAAATTCTTGAATTTTATACATTGAATAACATTTAGACTTGCATGTAATCTGTTGATGTATCTTTTCCTGTAAAATTATAACATCTAAAGATCGAATGAAGCCATAGTTTTAAAAAACATGTTAAGATAACATAATGTTTTGATGATATCAAAAGTAACGTAATATATAAACTAAAAATTTAAACGTTTAATATCCATCGTCATGAAATACACATATTTATTAAAAAAAATCATTCTTTTGTCAACTTATTATAATATTATAAAAAACTTCATACAAGTTCTTCCATCTGTAACTCCATTTGTTTAAGATCTAATTCGGTGTTGTACTGAATAACATTGTTGCAAGGAACAGATACAATCGTAGATTGTACTATATCTATGAACTTAAGAATACTTCCAGCTGTCTCATCTATAGCTTTATGGAGTTCATCCTCGAGATCGCTCAGATAGCAATAATTAAAGGTTTTCAACTTTTTTTCGATTTCATTTAGTGATTGCACCTGAGTTATATTTTTAATATACATAATTAATTAAAAATATTTCTCATTTTGACGGAAGACATATTTGATAAAGTTTATATAGTAACATACCAAATCGTTCTGAATTCCATAAATCATATTATTTCTATACATCCTACATCTAAAATCTGGAAGTCGAGTAGCATATTGAAGGACAGGAAAAGAATTACAAAAATCAACATAGCCGTATACACTTTTATGTTTATGAACTTGTAGATTTCCTGTGCTATGCAGTTTACGAGTTTCTAGAAAGAAGAAAAGCATTTTCATGCTACATAATTATGGTACATTATATTGTTCTTGTCTTCTTGTGTTTCTAGAAAACAACATTATTTTCTTCACGAGTAATATAATCGTAAAGATAGATACTCGCCTATTTCAGCCATCATCTTCAAGAAATCTAAAAAAAGAAATAGTTTTTACGTACATTTATTAAATTAATTGCTTTTCGTTACTTAACCCTTTTAGATACTTGTATTATTCAGGTATATAAAAATAAGTTAACATATATAAAATTTAACATTAACCTTAATTTGGTACTATCCTTAAATTATAATTTAATACCTACCCTATGTTTCGACTTATCAAAGTTATTCTGATACATATCTTTAGGAAAATAAAATCAGATATTTATTATAACAAATTTGATAAAAATCTCTTGAACCTGTTTTCTACACAGAAAATATATAGCCTCCACTATATACAAATTTAGTAGAAACTGTTATGAGGCCCAACAGCTCTCGCGACTCTTGCAAAGGATAAGTTGATATTATAAATTTATTATACTACATATATATTTGTAATGCGGAAAATACCTGTGCCTGGTCTTTCGTCACTCGGCAAATCTCCAACTGTGATCGCAATACCACAAAATTTACCCACTATTTTGCGATCTAACATAGAAACTTCAAAAATTGGACAAAAAATACAAACGTCTTCATAAGACCAAATGTTCTCCTGCAATTATAATAATATACAAATACAAGATTTTTTTACTGTTTTCATAAATAGTAGTAATAACAATGTATGACATTGGTAAAATATGAGAAAAAATTGATAAAAATATAAACTTTATACTAAATTGATACGTGGCACTGGTTCGACTGCTATAGTTCTAATTCCCCGCTGATAATACGGCACTATAATTCTAAGTGTGACAACCAGAGCTCCGCGATGATATGGACTTTCCTGACCCATCACAGTCGTCGAGTCGCCACAGGTTGTGCCATACATTTGGATCATGGATGGTCCAAACGTTGGTACAAACCCTTAAAAAAGATACTAACTGAAAATCCATTTAATCAATATTTTATACCCAATATTATCCTGTCTTAAAATTTACAAAGTTATTATGAATAAAAATGCTTAAATTCCTTTAGAGAAAAATTATAGAAAACCAATTTGTCTAGTTTATGGCTATAAAAGTTTATAGCCTTTTAATTATATAAATTAAAATAAACAAGAGGAGTCGGAGATTATTAAAATGAGAATAATAGTTTTTGGCATAATTATCTCCTTAAAGGTTTAGTACATTGCCGTCTAATTTTATTTACTTTTCTATAGGACAATATTATAAAATACTCTGAGCTCCTCCTAACTTAATATTTTGTCTATATTGATTTTCAATAGCTGCGTTATATGTATACAATTTTAGTAAATTCAAACTCAAACGCATACAATTTAACAAGGTGCCTTATAAATAGCAATGTTAGATACCATTCTCTCCGTCATGTGATACTTGGCCGAGTTTCAATTGGGTGCAGGATATAACTCGATGAAAGCACCTTTCGACAGAGCAAACTTCGAAACGAATGGCTTGGCACATGTTAGGAAACATTTCCACTATAGATATTTGTTCGCTATATCTCGGATTATTATTACGACGAATTATTCCAGTTTTGGCCTTTATAAACAATGATAGTTATATTTATAATGCAACTGAGGATCTGTTGTGTTATATTGAAATTTCAATTGAGAAAGATGGAATAATTAATATATGTTTTACATTATATCAGTATTTGAAGTAATTATCAGAAGCATTATGATGAAATTTAATTTACCACAAGCCCACAAAAGGAAACTTTTACGAAAGTATTGGGAGGGTTCCCAACACGCTTGTCTATTTCATTGTGGGTGCTATTAGGTAGACCAAAAGCTGCATGCACGGTGATGATATAATTGGCGCACTGCTGTTGAGCATCAGAATGGAGAAGCAGTTTGCTAGGAAATTAATATGACAAACAAATATTCCATGTATTAAAATTCTATGTATATTACAAAAGAAGTTAATGTGAATTGGAAATGACTTCTTATGACTAAATTCATGATGACAATAATATTTATAGCCGGATATAATTATTTATATAAATAAAACTCAATCTTACAATTATCAAGGAAAAATTCGAATAATACTTAAAAAATTGGTTTTACTATTAAATGTTGATAGTAATCACGTAAGATTTCATATTTATTTTTACTCGACGAAATAGCACGCAAGAAAAAAAACTACTATGGTATGAGTAGCCACATAAATTGTTTGTTATAGTTACACTAGGGGAGTTTAATTTGAAGTGTAAATTAAAACGTCTAGAAAGATAAGCACTTAGTCTTATGACAATATATTATTATAAATTAGCCAATGCTGCAGTTTGCTTTTGGTGCAAGGTTGTAGTTTTTTTTAAACTATTAGGGCAGTTTGACTAATCAGGTGTTACTTATTTTATGGTGATGTTTTGTATGAATTATAAAAACATTCTTACTCTTCTGATTTCTCTTTTCCTATTATTGGCAATATGTTTTGCTTCTCTTCTTTGGAAATAATTGACACGTCAACTTGAAGAAAACCGACCGGTTCAGCAGCCCAATCACGGGGATGAAGTAATTGCGCCCATTTATGAAAGGCTTGATGATCTAGATCATTGTAAGAGATATTATTTTCATATGATTAACTTAATAACCAATCTAAATAATTAAATAATGTAAAATTTAATGGAAGGACACAAAATGATAATTACGAGGCTGAGACCAAATCTCTCCTAAGTCAATACTGGCTTCTCCTAACAATCGTGGCGGTGCACAGAATCTCGGTTCCATTATCGCAAGCCACAATGCTGTCTGCGTCAGGTCATTTACAGTTGTATATAAATCATAAACAAAGCTCTGAAATCGAAAATTCAAAATTAACTGATAAATTTTAACAGAATTGACGCAGATAATTTACATAATAGATCAAATTTAATTTAATGTCGTATTTAAGGCACAATAATCTCTCATTAATAGCAACTTAAATAATATATTACGTAGGATGTATTATTTAACATCTTGGGCTGATATGTAATTTAGCAGATATAACGCTGTATGGAATGAGTAAACTTCGGTAAAAAGAATCTACATATCCTTACAATCTATTTTGGTGAATATATATCATATTTATTTTTATATAAAAGATATATAATATTACTTCTCTATAACATGGTTCCTCCATATTTCTTCTTACGGTTGTTCTATGTTTCTTTTTGCCGAGAACAATGAGAACATAAGAATTTGCCGCATGCGGATTCGTCCATGCTAACCGCCTGCCTTCTAGTATATTCACTGATATCTATTTATTTATATGGTAAATTTTAACATTGTAGATGAAATGAGGACTAAAATACCCATGTAGCATCTATATTCATCATTGCCTGAAGTACATACATAGGTAACAGGAACGAAAATAATATTAAAAATTATAGTTTAATCCTAGAACTTTCACAGCGGACTTCTAACATGTCCCTAGTTGTTTTCTATACGCAAACAAGGTAATATTATAAAATTATAAATTTAGTAGTAAATTTTTAGCATATTCTATGTCCATCTAAACAAAAGGTGGAACCATTAAGCTGTCTCTCAAATCGCAAATGTCACAGGAAAAACATTAAATTAAAGTAGCATGCACTATAATTTACATCGACATCACTGGTCCGCAACGTCGGCCATCCATTGTATTTTGAGCAAAAAGACAAACGCGAGATCCTACCAATAAGGGCCCATGATAAATAATTTATAAGCCGCGGATACATAACCTGAAAATACTGAGGCATTGCTTCCGGATTGTACTCGTTTTCGACTCTGTATGTCGGCGGCCGAACAATTTTTTGCCTTCCACGCTTCTGTGGCGACTTCGAGCGCATGATTTTAAATGTTTTTTTTTAATGAATAAATGCTATGAAACGGTGTTCACTTTGCGTTATAAATAAAACAGGAGGCAAGACGAGTTTCTTTTACGATGTCATTGGAGACAAGTTGATTGCGGTGAATGACAATGAGAATTTGACGGGTTTTGACGTTGAAGTTTTTGGGATGAAGGTTTTTTGTGATGAATATACAGTTTTTATATTTGGGATGCTTCCTTTACTTCAATTAAGTAAATAAAACGTAATTATGTCGCGTCTTTAAGTGTTTTAATTTTCAGAACCTAATGACGTACGTTTTTATCAACAATTTGTTTCCGATCCTGGTTTTGGTAATTTAAACTATTTATTAATTTTATGGTAATTACAATTTTAAAAAGGAATGATATTATTATAAATTGCATCTAGCATTAAGATTGCTTTTTTTTATATTAGCTGTATGCCTTTGTAGGTATTTTAAAGTGAAGGCTAGACTGAGCGTACTTTTATGTCTAATATTCTCTATGACTATATACGTACATACATTGTCTTAATAAAAAATTAATCAAATATGTGTGAACAAATAATAGACAAAGCAAGAACAAATAAGAACATGGTGACTTTCTGATTCAAAACGAAGAACTAACTAATAGGCTAAAGCATTTAACATCATTAAAATACCTCAGAGTTTCAAAGGACATCTAAATTAATACCTACCTGTATTGATACAATATTCGTAGAGTTGCTCTATGGCCACATGACTCGCCGCCGAAATCGCTATGCGATCTTGTTAAAATAACTTCCCTGGATTTATTATAGAATGTCAATATTTTAATGAATTCCATTGCTACTGTGAATATATAAAGAACCTATAAGTCCCATGAGAAACGTTGTACTGTGATTTGTCGTCTATAATATGGTAGAAATAAAACTTCTTTATAATGTCGATGTCAATATATTAATTTTAAACTATAAATAGGATTATACTAAACTTATCCGAAAAAAAAATTATATAATATTTTAATATCATATTTAATAAACAGAACGCAATAATTATAATAAAAAAAAAACAAAACAGAAATAAATTATAACGGTTTATAAAATCTTATAAAACGAGACAAGTGCAAATCAACCCGAACACAGAGGGTTTCATATAGGATAAGTGGTAGCCTTTCGGTTCTTTGTATTCCTGGAGTGTACATAACCTCTTTACTTATAATAAAATCAATACTTCCTACAGCAATAAACAAGTAAATAAGGGTCGTTGGTTCTAGATTTAAATAACAATAATGTGTTTCTCGAAACAAAAAGAAACGTTTTTAATTATTGAGTTTCAGAACTCTAATGAACAGATGGTATATTTTTATAACTGATACCTAACAAATAAACAATTCCACGCCATTTTGGGTTTAAGTGCAGAATTTATTACATAAACACTAAATGTATTTTCATATTATAGATTAATAGTATTACTAAGAGTCCTGATTAAATGCACGAGTAAAGTGATAATTACATACAGTTTACAAGATTAAATACATTTTATACATAAGATACAACGTGTATAATAATTTATATCATTAAAAAAGGAATGTTCAAGTTGAAATAACTGGAATGAAATTTTAAAATTTAAATATATTTGTTAAAAGTAGTAGTGGGTTTTATCCCATATTATTCTGGTTTATTATTTTAAGTTGTTGGCAAATGGCATGTGATGTATTATTAATATACGTATAAAACTTTCGTCATTTTTTATTAAATTAAAACTATACATTTCAAATTATTTCTTCTTTCATCGTGCCGCATTAAATTTTCTAGAAAATATATTTACTTGGCTTTCGTGTGGTAAAAAAACACGCTCAAACACACATCCTTTTTAATATTTTACAAATCACCTTAGAGAGTAGTTTTTGATGAATTTATGAAACTGTGTTATATTCAATATGTTATACATGAAATATTTGGTTAAATCATGTTGAAAAACAATTAGTAGTATTCAGTTTACTTCTCAGTTTATATAGTACGATTTAATAGGCGATCGCTTTTAATGATTTACAATGTTAAAATAGTTTCATCCTCAAAACAGTTTAAAATAAATGTGACCAAGTATTGACGGTCTCTAGAATTTCAAATGTTTTTAAAGCTTACACTGGCAATACAGTCAACTTAATCTTTAAATGATTAAGTCATAATATTACACTTTGATGTTTACTGTTGTAGAGAAATCTAATTAACTCCTAAACACTAAAAAACTGACTAGTCTCACTTGAAATAGTAAATTAATATAGAAACGTAATTACTCTTATAATGTTTAACAGCAAATTACAAATTAATATCAGACATTGTGACTTTAGAAGTATATAATAGTCCATGACAAAAATATTTGTGAGCTTTTTAGTAATAATGAAACCCAAAGTAATAAATTTATGTATAAAAACATAGAATCTGGGATTAGATTTTGTGACCTGTAATTTTGTTGTTGCTATTTGGTAAGCAATTTAAAATTAAGCACATATCTCTTATTACCTAAATATTTATAGGCGTCAAAGTGTCTACATGTTTTCTACCTCTAAAACTAATTAATTTTTTAATTATGATACACAATTCCGTTTATTTCATGTGATACTAATTATTTGGCCAAAATGGTATTTATATAAGAAATAA
The DNA here is from genome assembly GCA_018231745.1 of Danaus eresimus. Lineage (NCBI taxonomy): Eukaryota > Metazoa > Arthropoda > Insecta > Lepidoptera > Nymphalidae > Danaus > Danaus eresimus. Next base: position 3,780 of record DVQP01000753.1, on the reverse strand, counting down.
ATACCTGCAACCTTATGTTTAGTAATCTACTTTATAAATAAATTTATAATAATTTATAGAAATAATTTATTTTCAATCACGATGAGAGAAGTCTACGAATTCTACTCGTTGAATTCTTATTTAACGACGTCGTTGTTTAATTGTCAGTACATTTCTCCGAAGCTCATTGGATGAGGAGTGTGAACCCTAATGTCTTGCATGGGCTGCAATGGTTCCGACATAATCATTCCAGGATCTACATTTGGTGGAGGTACTCCTGTGACAAGACCGCCATTAACAGAGTGTCCCGTGTTTCCATTAGGAGTCATCAGTCCAAGCTGATTTGATTCCTGCCTCATCATATTTCTACGCCATTTCGCTCGAGCATTTTGAAACCAAACCTACAGAAAATATATTCCACATGATTTTCTTCTCCCTTTATCCTTTATTTAAACAATGCAATCCATTTAAATAACTTTTTTCTTACCTGTAAAACTCTCTTAGATAAGCCAGTCTTCTGTGCCAATTGTTTAAGATCCTTCGCATCTGGGTTCTGGTTAATGGCGAAATACGACTTCATCGTGCGAAGTTGGTGATGTTTAAAGCTGGTGCGCATGCGCTTAGTCCGCTGTGTATGACTTGAAACACTTCCAGGTGATGCAACCGAAGAATCGTAAGCCAAGGATTCCATTGACGATGATAGGTCAGCCCGATGAAGAATGTCTGAGGATTTCGGTCTCTATTAGGTAAGTATATAATATAAACCATTCTATGCTATGCAAAATGAGAACGCTTATCTCTTAAAATATTTGACATATGCGTATAAATTTGTGACTGGAACGACTTTAAAAATTTAAAAGTGAAGATATAATAAATGAACAAGTTACGAGTAATGTCACAGCAAATATTTCAATATAACCTATAAATTAATCTTTTAAGGTTTGACTATACTAGACTAAAAGAGTGGTGTAGATATATTTGTAAAAAACTAGAACTATAAAGCTCATACTGATATACACAACCAGTAACGTTTAATCAATATTCCATAACATATTCACCATCACACATTCCAATGATTAAAACTTAAACATTAAGTAAATGGAAATTTACGTTATCTCTAATTAATTATTAAAATAAGACATGTGCGTATTATGTAAATACGCATGTACATATCTGTTGGAAACTAGAATATATAATTAACAAATATCGCAATAATAAATACCCAAAGGAAATTAGTCTAAGTCCTAGAAAAATCTCTCCCGATAACATGGATGACTGATTTTACAATTTTATGTAATACTTCAGTTGCTTTGCTTGTTGTTGTTGCTTTATTTTCGTTCTTATAAAATTATTATATTGGATTTCTTAATTAGATGAAACGACATGGAAATGATCAAAAATTTTAATATTCTGTATGAAGTGTTATAGAAAATCCAAATATGTATATGGCTATCGTTACACATCAATTGATTATTAACATTTACCAGATCGTTAACTTTTTACGATAGGACAAGATAGCTGACATTTAAAGATATATTTAAAAAGAAAATTTAATATTAACTTTAATAATTTTGGAACAAACCATTTAAATCCACTAATGATATTAGAGAATAAATACACACAGCATATTCTAAAGGAAATGTATAATAGTTTTTAAAATGACTCAATAAATACAGTTACATAATTTTTTAAAACAAAGTCATAAAGAAATGTTTTGGCAAATTACTTTAAGATCTAGGATCGTTTAAAATCTGTAATTTCATTCCGGAGTTTTGAAAAACGGAAAGCAGACTTATAAGTGGTTTTTATTAACGAAAGTAATTAGGCAATGTCTGACGAAAATTTTTCAATTAGCTGTCCTCAGTGACTTGGTTCCCATTTTGCTGTTATTGAGAACTCTCAAGGATTATAAAATTCTTTCTCCTATAGTGTATTTCCTCACAAAATCCCTTCCACTGCTCCAAATTAAAAACGAAGAAACAAAAGACACTACAATGAAAAATAAAAAAAATGTACAGTGTAAATGACAATTAGCACTTAAAGATCTGTAATTTTAAGACAATAAGAACAATTACTTCCATAATTTAATATGCTTTAGAGATTTTTTTAAACAAAAGAAATATATAGTGAAAAGCTTGAGTCAAAAAAACGAAAGCAAATAGTTACAATTTTATAATATTCTCCCCATGTTTCAAGTAATGACAAATTGTTAAAGAAATGTAATAAGAACGTATAGGGGTTTATTGAAAAATTATAATTAAACACCCATATTTTTAAAGATCGACCTCTGTATTTTCCTTTTTTACTTGTACGTTGCCTTTTGTTAATAAAATTTACTTAATATAATTCCGAATATTATATATATTACTTAATTAAGACTTTAAGTTAACAATGACCAATAAGACTTTGCAAAACTTCTTCTTTTCCATGTTGGATAATCAAAATAAGAGTCCACAAAAATGTTATAACCAACCTTCAAGGATTTAAACATTAGGATTATTATCCTTAAGAGAAGATTAACACAGCTTTGTTTCGATATTTTTAAAAAACATACGTACGATTCAGTATTTTTTTTCTAATGTCTAAAATATTTGAACTTGGATTTTCAGAATATTTTTGTGTAAATGTTATTCTGACAGTTATAACAAGTAAAAAAACGTACAAAACCAAACCAGCTATTAGAGCAGTTTTTGAATGACTTTTTATTCATGCTCCGATTCATTTGTATAGTGGAAATTCATGCAAAAATAATAGAATGTATTATTTGAAAAGTATTTTACATTAATAATGACTTTGATTATATTAAAAACAGAATATTAAAAAAAGAATTCCAAGGCAACATGCAGAAAGATCACAAAATACAACAAGTTAATAACAATTTCCTATTTTTCATTTTTTTACCGAATAAAGTATATTCAATAACCAAATATAGACATAGTTGATGAGCTCGACGTAAATCTATCGCCTTGGTAAAGCCACATCCCATAGTTTTTTTCTATTATGGGTGACAGAAAGATCACAGAAGCAAATGATTGCTGATCCGGTTGCGGTCAGAGTCAGACAAATTGCACCAATTTCTCTACTTTTTGCGTCAATACGCCGGAACCTGGTTTTTTTATTTTAAAATAAGCATCGTTCGATAAGTTTCTTGAAGCAGCAATGTCAGTCAGCAAAACCACGTACCGTGTCCCTATGCTTGTATTGCACATTTGTTTAAAGTTTCGTATTTACTTACATTATTCTTGTATTATTATTAAATGAAAATATTATAACGGATTCACTGTGATGAACAAACTTATATTATATAGGTATAGAATAAAATTACTATCCGTCAGTTAAATGGCTGTCTAAACAAATAACACACTATATTAAATGTTCACATAATTAGATTTTTTATCAAGATGATACGATTATAGATGTCCGGTTACAAAAACATAGTGGCTTTAATTTATTAATTTCTCGCCCCAACTATTGGGTGGTTGTGGTTATAATGCGCGCCGATGCACGGCGAGCTAATTATTTATAATTAAATATTACAAACTTCACTTTGTTAATTTACCACCCTACCTCTAAAGACAGTTTGGATGTGTTTCCGTTGCGATACTTTATCTTTAACTATTTACGTTATTAAACTCGAGTCGAAAATTGAATTAGATGATACTAATTAGTAGTTTGTAAGCAAACAAGTTATTAGCGTATGAGGCAAAGGAAATTCAAAGCTTACTTAGGTAACCAAATAGACTGTTTGTTGAGTTCGACTGCATTTATGAAATTAACTGTCTGCGGATATAATATATATTT
>DVQP01000752.1:0-19687 GCA_018231745.1 Danaus eresimus | reverse complement strand
CGATAGCGATTGTTCAATTTAAACCAACAAATTGATATTCTCAACTTCAAACAAATTTGCGCTCAATTATTGTTAGTACGATAAACCTTTTTTTTTTACAAAGGATTCTCAACAGTTGATGTTATTTGTGTAATTATTTCAGGTGGTTACGTTTCGGTTGCTGTACAAAAAGATATTTGGTTTATTTGCTGTTCAATCACTATTATGACAAACAAATTTTTCTAATACATCTTACGCTTTTCCGAAAAATTGAAAGAAGCTGTGTATATTTTGGTAACTATAGTTTTCCATTTGTTTCAAAGTTTTGGTTTATTACGTAAGCACTTTCATATAAAAATGGTATATTCTTACAAATATTTTCCGTGTTTTTATATTTCGTGTACTATACGTTAGAGCAAATAATTAAAAATGTAACATGTATAAATCATTGGCAACTTAATGTGTATGAAGTAAGACACCACTATATTAAAGGTACCTACTTTGTTAACAGGCTATCCTCATCGGTTAGTTTGCGAACTAGGTATTGAGAAAGCCTTTTAAAGCTCCAATACTGAACAAAGTTAGACAGTTAGTGCTTCCAGAATATGTTTATGCGGAAATTGAATTTCCAAAACTTTCAAGCCACTCTTTAGTATAAAACTTTGCGCCGGCGCATAAATAATGGCTATTTGAATCTAAATGTAATAATATTATGTACATTTGTAAGTACAAAAAACATTCGAAGTAAATTTAAAATAATGAAGTATAATTAATTTAGTATCGTCGTTACGAGTTGTATGTTGAATACGAGTTTTTGAATTAAAATTCTAAAGAATCCCTTATTTGTTTTTAATAAATTATTACAAGTGACAATTGTAAGTTAGTTAAAAAATATATTGTGAATATTTTTAATTAAACATATGCTCTGAAAATTTTCAAAGGAGGAAAAGTTGTTTACAGCATTGCTAAGAGAAATAAATTTTTGCTTTAAATGAGAAAAAATATCTCAACGTGAAACCAATAATCTAGATTCATCTTTTAATTCCCAAAAGAAATTAACTTAGCTTAGCTTTCTTTATAAATATTCTCGCCATTAGAACTTTTTATTTGCTTGTATATATTATACTATTACTTACTATTCTTGTTTTCTACTATTATTAACTCAAGTCATATGAAATGTAATTAGTAATTAATTTAATATATACACTTAAAAACCATAAATGAGATAGGTCCTGCAATAATAATTTAGCATATGAATAAATATAAGATTTTATTAATTTACATTAATATGAACATAAATGAAATTAAGGTTATTATAAAAATATCAAAGAAATTATTTTATGTGACTACAAATATAAAATTAATAATTACTTCCCTCACTTTGTATAGTTCAAACAAATTAATGAAGTCAACAATTTGTTAAATAATTTCAACACATTGATCGGGAGAATATTATTATTTTCTTTATTTGTCCATAGTAAACAATTAGAAGTATAAAATGATTGCACTTAACTGATATAAATAAATAAATTGATAATAATATGACAGTAGCGAAAAATAAATTACGATCTTAATGAAACATAATATTGGTTTGATTCAGATGAAGCAAAATTTTATTTTAATCCCGTAAAGACGAATGACTTAGAAGAATTTTGAATTCACTTAACTCTAAGGAACAACATATTTAAATAAAATCAATATTTACGTATTACGCGATTATTATTTTAAACTACATACTCCTGACGTAGACGAAATTAAAGTGTCTCTTTCATCTTGTCTCCCCGAGATCACGGTTGGTGTGAAGTAACCGACTCTTAGGTAATAATAAAAAACATCGAGAAGTACATTCGTAGTACATCCGAAAATATCAGTTTTATTTTAAATAAATATTCTCGGAAGTCTTACTTATTCTAAAATCATATTTTATTAACATATATGGTAATTATATTGTAGGCCTAGTATTTATTTAACATGTTGCCTCTAATATTGTTGTAACTCATATGTACAAGCAAGCTTTCCGGTCAATACAGCTGAGCTCCAGTTTCGAGCATTTTCAATTTAGATTTACGTCGACCGTCCCTCCTATATTTGGAATGCGGACTGTTGAATTTTTAAACCGCACTCCTGATGTAAGGAAATACTCGTATCCTAAAATGGAATGCTTTTTTAGTGCTGAAAACAGTGTCACTAATTTTGTATATTTCCTGTCGTTATATATTTTATTTCGTCGGATTACGTTCAATATGAAGCTTAATTAATAATATTCTTATCGTAATTACGTTATTGTAAATGAATTGAATTGTGTTAAAAAAATATCAATAATCCGTTGATGTTCATAGCGGCTGCTTCACCATAATAAGCTTAAGCAAAATTGGGTCGACGGCTAATTTGAGTCGAGTATTTAAAATGAACCTAAAATTTTATAACGAAAATCATAACATGAAAATTATTAATATTAAAATAACAAGAACGATGTATACAAAGGACGTGAAGTAACCTTTATGAAAATATAGTATATTTAAGTTTCAGAAGCCAAATTTATTAACAAAAACATAATTATCTTATGAATATACAACACTTAATAATAAAGGGAACTTCAAATTTAACAAGATCGTCTTAGAGAGTTTCTGTTTAGTTCTTATTTATGTTTAAAAATGGAAAAATAATTCATTATTACAGATAAAACTAATATGCTTATAAAATAAGAATTTTAACTTATTTATGTGTCGATGCTTACAGAGGTGCCGTCGACTACTGTACCGTACTATTAGCAAGGATTTATCAATTTAATCTCAATTCCAGTGAGTTATGTCTTTATTTTTCTAAAGATTCCCTTCCAAGTGTTCCCATTTTACAATGTCGTGTCGAAACAAACTTGGTAACTAATCACGATGTTGATTATGTATTAGTTAAAAGAATTTTTGTCTTGTTCAAAAATCTCCAATGAACATGTAATAGCAATAATTGCAAAAAAAATCACAAGTAGTGTGGAAAGGCTTCAGTATTATTTTAATTTATATTAAAAACATGAGAATTCTAGCAAATTCTATTTTTACAATTTTGTAAAATATTATAGACAAAAATAATTGTTAAAGTTATTGGGACATGCGTTCGTGTCGAAAGAAGTATTACAATTCATATTTAAAAGTCTAATTATTTTACTTTCATTCCATTATAATTAACGTCGGTTAAATTAACAATAAATTAATTTTAACAAAATTTTATGCATAATATTAAAGAACCGGTAATTAATTTCACATAAATATCAAATATCGGTTACTAATATTATGATTTCAGGCGTAGTTTGAGTCAAAAGAAGTTATTTACAGCCAGTTAAATTGCACAGCGAACCGAATTATGCCAGCAAAGGCTAAGTTTTGAGCAAAAAGTTACAAACTTTTACTGAAAGCGATTGTCGGAAGTTCAGAGCATGTGAGTTAGTTTTTATAGTGAATGTTTTATTTTCATCACTCATATGAAGAGGTATTTAAATAGCACTCTAAAGTAGAACGTTTTGTGTGTATATTTTATATCGTAAAATATTTTCGTTTCTAATTGTATGAGTTGATGATCATGGCTCTAAATAAACCGATGTTATGTTATCTTGAGAAAAGTCTAGTGAATGCATTTTGCAGCTTTCTTAGTTGATTCTTGATGGATAGATAGTTAGCGGAAGACCTGGATTGCTCTCTCTCAAAGCAGTTATTAGAGAAAGGTTTTATTAGAAGCCTGACTTCTTCTAACAAGAGTTGCATAAACCTAAAATAGGTTTTAATAAAGAAAGTTGATAAAGTTAAAAAACTTGAAATAATATTATTCGGAAATAATTTCTATATTAGTAGTTAGATACGTAATATAATTTTCCAGTATAAATTAACTACCAATTTATTTCTAATCAGCTAGTTTAATGAATCTGAAATTTCGGATTAATTAATGTCGTTTTCAACAAAGAGACTGATCTCACGTACGTACGATCAACTTTATTGGTTAACCTAAAATCAGAAACTTACGTACTTATTTCTAGCAGTTTATTTAAAAAAAAAAACTATACATTATAAACCTAATGTTAACATATAAGAATTAGGCTTTTGTTATTAGTTTGAACTTTTATAAAAAGTTTTCAAGAAATATTAATAGTTCTACATAAATTATATTACTTTTCATGAGACTATTACCATGAATCTAGAGTCTAAGCATCTTTATTTACTTTAATTATTCCTTTCGGATTCTAATTCAATTAACTGTTAATATGAAGATTGGGAGTGCAAAAGCTAATAATAACGCAAGGCTATCTGAGCCAACTATAACTCATAGACTTAGCATATATCAGTCATAAAGATCCTGAATCTCAACACTACAACATAACACACAACAAAATTTTATGAAATGTGATTGACAGACAATAACATCTAGTCTGCCCGTGATCACGATTGCTGAAAAGTAATGGAAACGTCGGGAGAATATAGTTTTTAAAATAATAAAATACGAGTCGTATTTAGTTGTAGTATAAATCCGAAAAACATTAGTTTTGTTTAAATGAATTCTCGCAAAAGTCTTAGATCGAAAAGTCTAACATATAAATAGCCAAAAAAATACACCGTTTGAAGTACCTCAAGAGGAGGAAATCTGAATTATTACCATCCTTGAATTTCTTCAAGAGATGCCGGGATCATGACATCATATCTACATGTGTCAAATCATCACCTAAAAGACATCAAACATAGAAGCAGGATACTCCACCAGGCAAGTAAACGGTTACTTTGTCATTTAATATAAAAGTCGGTTCAAGTTTATTAATAATATTCAATTTTACAGGACGTCAGGGCAAGATATAATAATCAATTTATTCCCACGTCATTAAGGATGCATACAAAGTTATTTCCTACTGCTTAATTATTTTGTTGGTAATATTATCAGAAGTCAAAGGCATTTAATAGTATTCGATGGAATAATTTTAATATTCAGCAGTTTGGTCTGTGGTTTGTGTAATATTACTTGTCCTTGAAATTAATCCTAAATCGTTGAAAAATTAACACTTTGTAAAATATTAAATATGATGATATAATTTTATTTGTTTTTTTTACCTTGTCAACATATAACTCATCATTATTAAGTCATTTTATAGTTTTAGTCAATACTAAGATATAATTATCTTACTCTATCTATGTATATAAATTAGACAAAACACTTCACGTTTGTTTCAACAATAGTAAAGATAGTCTACGGTCGAAGAGCAAATGCATGAAAGATCTTAGAAGTATTTTTTTCTATACATGAGTAATCATGTATTAACAAAATATAACAGGTATTATGTATTATAATGACAGAAGAAGTATTTCTTCTGTCATTATAATTAATAAACAGTGAAGACACGAAATGACTTTAAGAATTGTTAAAACTTCAGAGCTAATAGAGACGAAACTAAACTTATACAGTCATGTTACATAAAGCATACTAATCTCCATTAAATGGCCCCAATTATTGCAAGATTGTCTTTGTCAGATTCCACTTCAACTGAATAAAGCTGTAGATAGTAGCTTATACCGTATACTGCTTTCAGTCTACTCAATACTAATTGGAGTTATTATTGTAAGGCGGCATAGCATCCGCCTCTATACGTTGCAGTGCCTATTTCACACAGTATTTACGTTATGTTAATTTAGTATATAATCGATTCCACATTTAATATTCTAGGAACAGCACTCTACTTGAAGCCAGTTTTAGTTGATGAGCTACAGAGAAAAGTAAAATTATCCTTACTGATTAAAGATTTGTTTTTTTGTCTTTGTGTTTTTTCTAAGTTTTACTATTTTTTCTTATATAAAAATTATATGAAACGAAACGACCAATCTGTAAGCGTTACTTGGAGGCTATAAATTAAAAATTATTAATCGAATTAGAAAGCATAAGATCTATACAAAATTCTATGAAAAATAGAAATGATGATTCGCACAGTATAAAACGTTTCCGAAATTTTAAATTACCTTAATTTACTAGCGATTGTCTAAGTGTTAAAATATCGTCACAACAATAGTTTAACCGCTCATCCCGTGGGAAGAAGAAACTTGCTCCGTTTTAGGGTACACCTCTTCCGTTTCAGATCTTTATGTGTATCTGCAACAGGAACCTAATGTATACCATGATCAGTTTTAGAAATGACCTTGAAACACTTGAACTTTTAAATAATCATCTCTTATATACCACAATTATGTATATAATACGAACAACATGTAATTATTTTAAATATAATGTGATGAAAACCTTGCTTTATTAATAATATGTAGAAAAGTCACTTCAAGAATTGGAAGGTTCTTTTGTCTTGGGTACATTTAACGAAGAGTAGTGGATGAAAAAAAATAATTCGAGCTGGATTGACGAAGATATTAGGAACCCTGAATGACAATGTCTATTGGTGACAGTGCATAGTTAAAGTTATAAACGTCTATTAGTCTATTTCTCGTATAATGGGTAATAATTATCTCCATTTTATATAAAATATTACCTTCATAGTGCTTTATATAATATTGAATTGTTTTTTTTATTACTATCAAAGTAAAAATTTCCTACTTCACAAATACTATAAATTTGCATCAAACAAAAAGAGTCTGGTCACGTAACTCGTCCGACAATCGCGTACTCAATTAAAGTTTCAACTTTTTTTCCGAACTTGTCTTTTTTGTTCCAAAATTTGGTTGAACTAAGCTAATTGCTGGCGCCGTTCCAGATAGTAAGAAGTATGACTGCGAGACGAGAAAATTAAGGTCATTACAATCTGTATAATCTATACCACGCACAAGAAAATAGCTATGAACACGTAGGATTTGCTTTTATCTACTAGATAGCTCTTAAAGTATTAAATTACAAAAAATATACTCAGTTCATATATATGACAATTGTAAAAAAAAACTTCATACATTTATAAAGCTTAGCTTAGATTTTAAAAACACCAAAAATTCAAAAATATATTGGTCATTGATTTAATTATAAATATGTTTATGCTAAATGACAAGAAAGTTGGTTTAATTTCACCTCGTAATGATTACAATTCGTGTAGAGTAACCGAAGTATCGGTTTAAATGTAAAGTTATGCAATAAATAGTGAAGTACCTCCGAAAAACATATTTTCTCTTAAATGTATGTTGCTGAAAATATCATTACAAAAAGCAATTACAAAATTCAATGATAACTTTTAATGTTCTATGCTTACTTTCACAAAAATGCTAATATTGTCTTTACTGTTCCATCGCTTTTTAAACACAATTTTATACTTCAAATAAAACGACAATAGATCAACGGAGGTTTTATAGTGTGGGATGAAAACTCAAACACAGATACGCTGATATTAATGTATAATATTCAAATTAATATAAATATTCTAAAAGACTTTTACCATTGATAAAAAAAAACAAGCAGAATCAAAGTGCAATATTACAAAACTATGCTCTAAAATAAAAATATACTAAATGTTAAAAACTCTAAAAATTTCACCAGAACAGTATACAGCTGCGAAATTTTTAGATTTCGAAAATGTTAAAATGTTGGGAACTTTGAGAAACTATTGTAAATATGTGCACAAAGAACATTTTAATTCTAAAGACTATTGCAATTTTGCACACATTTTCATTTTTTATTTAAATAAAGCTAGAGATTCCATAATTCTAAGTAATATTTTTTTTCTCATGTCAAATGTGAAGGTCTTGTACAAAAATTTTATGAAAATTTAAGAAAGTATTGCAATTAACTAAAGGTACCGAAGAAAAAGCTGATAGAAAATCTGTATAATTTCAGCCTTAAATTTGCATTTTTGATTATAAAATCGTAACGAGGAGCGGCGCTTTTTACTTTTAAGTATAGGTCTTGGTTGTATTTTAATGATTAAAGTTATGGTGATCAAACTCAACGATTTTGAATTTAATCAATATCTTTTCTAAATAAAATTCCTAGAAAATGTAATGAATATCCTACTATGTACCATTCACGTGAACAGATTAAATTCTGGATATATATATAGTAATATTATCATAATTATTTATATATGAACAGTTGTTTAAAATGCTTTTGATTTAGAGTTTTTTAACCCCGTAAAAGGGACTAGAGCATAAGAAGGCCATAGGAAGGGCAAAAACAAAACCTTTCAGCATTATACAGATTTACGCTGCCCGTACGGGTCCATAGCGTTGCAGGAAGAGGAGCTTTAAGTTTGCCTGGGATCTGCGACTCGGGTGTAGGTTTGAGGTTCCTCTATTTAACCGTCAAAGCTTCTCTCTCTACCAAAACACATTTACGAACCTACTAGGTGTCTTCTACGTTCTATGAATTAATTAACGTTTATCCTAAACAGGCCCAAGTATCTTTTAGTAACTTCGTAAAAAATTTACGACATTTCTATTCCTAGTGAGTTCGTTAGTGAGTTAGTAATACTAGTTGACTTTGATGCCTTGTTGAACCGTCAACTCTAATAGCACAACGCGCATTAAAATATCGCGAATACAGAAATATTTCTGGTCGGGACGTTGACGCACAAATATCTTCTGAGATATTACATTGTCTCTCTTACATATCCCTCATTATAGTTCAGGATAGAATTATAAATAATTTAATTCGTTAAAATAAGTTAGAGTGTAGAAAGTACTTCACTATCATTCAGATTGTAAGTAAGTGGAAATGGAACCGTAGGTGTTGAATGCACCATCTCAGTCAGTATAATTACTCTACCTTTGAACCTATAGGATACAAAAAGGCCGGCTACTATGTTCAAGACTTGGTTTTTAACAATTGTTGTCACCAGTAAGCCAGTTAGCCAGAGGCAGTGCCTCGCAGCTCCTGACAGCAACATAACCGCCCCCGTTCTTTGTATAAACAAAAAGGCTGTCTTAGTGTGGAGTTTTGCTGTATTTTTTCAAAACAAACGTGTTACTCTTCAGTTTTTTTTCAAGAATGCCTTACGAAAAATAAGAGTCAAGGTAAAAAGACAAGTTTTCGTTTTGGTGGCTTTCAATTTCAAGAGTTTTTCATTGACCATCCGATTATGCTGAAGTGTGAAATTAACATGTTCTACCAAAGATCCTACTTCCCACTGATCCTATCTAATCAAAGAGGTGCACTTATTTAAGACTATTACTGTGTCTTTGTCTTTTTTTTTGTCTTTTAACAATACAATGTTCTCCCACCGGACAATGTTCTCCCACCGGATAAATTTTTAAGTAATAATGCTAACTTGAACCTTGCCGCTTTCAAAGTAAATTTGTTGAATATCGTATTTTGTCAGTTTTTAACGTTTTTGTTTAAGCTAAATGCACGTAAATCGACAATTTGTGTCTTTTGAAGGACAATAAAAACTAGCATAAAAGAGAGCAAACTTGCCTCGTAAATCAGTACAAGTTTTTGGCCTCGTTAAATGCACGCCGTACTCCAGCGTGCGTGAGGACTCTACACACTGTTTGCAAAGCTTTCATTTGCAGATATAATTGCATAAAATATTAAATAAAATGACGATAAAACTGACGTATTGACTAAAATTGAAACGACATACTTTAAGTAATACATTTAATAAAAATACAATTAATATACTGGAATATACGGAAGGAAATAAACATACGAACATATTAAAATGCATATCGAAGACACCACATGCTTTTTTAAATAAAAAAAACCATATGATGGGATAGCTAAATATAATTTTAAAATTCTAAAATCTTTTATAATATGTCTATGTACATTACACTTTTCTTTTATATTTCCTGTAAATTAAATTTATAACATCCATAAGTATTTACTGAAATAATAACATAAAATAAATATTTTATTTTCTAAACTTTTAACTTTAAAAATCAAGTAATGATAAAAAAAACTAAGTTAAAAGGTCTTATAGATATCACACGAGTACACAACTTATATATCCTTACAAACAACAAATTCAATGTTTTATATTTATAATCACTGTAATATTATTAATCGTGTAACTAAAACAACAAGACAAGGTTTTATACATTATAAATGCAATAAAAATAAAAGTGGTTGCAATATGGAATGATACATTTTAATGTAGTATCAATATTATTCAATATTTCGAACGGATTCCGTATTTGAGATTTAAAAAGAGCATACAAAAGACTATTTAAATAAAGCATATTTCGAGATTCCATTTCTGTATGCGCATCCCGAATGACGCTTCGCTCACAGACGGAATTATATAAATAATAAGTAAAGGGAAATTGTATTGATATTGGATATTTGAATAAATATTTAGACATTGATGTTGTTATCAAAATAAGTATTTCTTAAAACACTTACACTTAAATACATGGAGTATTTAAATTAAAAATTAAAAATGAAATAAAAGGGTAAAATATTATGATATATATCTTTAACAAACGTTCAGGGTTTGTTACTTAAAGTTATCTTTACTTGGTAAGTCAGTATTAATGATTTAATCCTACAGTAATAATGGTTTGAAATCATTTAAATTATAGCGTTTTATATACAAGTGATTGTTTGTGCGTCAATTTGTATTTTTTTATTCATTTATTTATTACCAAGTGGGACAATTAAAATTTCGAAAAACTGTCATCAAACAAAAGATTTTATTATCCTTTTGCAAATAATGAGAACTGCATTGACTACAATCAGAATAATTAAAATCGGTTGACAATCAATGGAAATATTAAGAAGTTTTGTACAAATATAACGTACAAATATAAGTATCATGTTTTTATCAGGTTATGCCAAAGTTGACCACGAAATACACAAAAAACTTAAATTCACTTTGTAAGAAATTACAAAACACATGTACGTAAATATTTTTTACATACTTTTTTATCTATTATTGTACTTGCTTTAATTTTTGCAACAGATAATTAACAAAATATACGCTATCAGACCTTCACATTAGTTCTCTACTATGAAAAAACTAACCCGTAAAATAAAATGATTTGTTGCATGCTTACCTGCCATAATGCCGGGCAGTGGGGTTTAGTAATTGCAAACATTTGTCATTTTCAGAATCTTTTATTTGTAACTTCATTCAAACTGCCATCAAATTTAATCAAAAGATAATTTATAAAATTACTTATTTCCTTCATTTAAGGGATAAATACTCAATATGTTATTCTACTAAAACAGTTGCCTTTTAAGCATGTTCCTAATTTTAGCGTTATGAAAAATTAATATTTTATTTGGTCTGTTAGGTTGAAGTGAGCGGGCATACTTGTTTAAGTATGATACTATACAAGGAATATTACGTATGCCCAAACGGGCATACGTAAATTCCTTGTACAATATCATCGTCCACTAAACAACTAATACATTATAAATCCGTAATGGAACTGAAATCCAACAGAGGAACTCTACTTTCAAATATGTAAAGCAAAAATTTCTTACCCTTTCATCTCTTTACAGCACAGTGATAGTTTATGGTATTGTACGATTAAAATTAGATTTTATTTGTATTGATGTCTGTAATCAGACTGATTATTTCAACATTTCTATTGAAAACTAAAATTGATACTAAATTTTATTTCGCTATATATACATACCTCACTATGACGACTATTCTGTCTTCACAAATTAACGCGCCTTAAATAAAGCATACACCTCTGTTGGAAACGAAACGTTAAGATGCAGTCAGACTTAAAAGAGATCTAAGATATGAGCTCTTCAGGGAAATGGAAATGCACTTAATGCATACGTAATCAAATTATCTTCGCGCTGGTTTACGTTAGTCCACTAGTTACACCGACGCTAGATTTATTGCTTTAGAAGGGAAGCTGTTTATTTCCACAAGTCCTTTTAAAGTCACTGCTATCTGATATCAATTGAAAGGTATTACTTTCATTACAAAAAATAAATAGGGTAAAAATGTATGAAATGTATATTCAAAATGTAGGGAAGCGTCAAAAATAGCGTATTATTTTTCTTGTAAGCAACAATTATCGTTTTTCATTTCATTTTAAAATTTTAGTAATTGAAAAACTTTATTTGATTTAATATTTCCAACAGGGTGATGATGTTTTCTAATAAAATTTATATTCTAAATGTTTATTAAGACTAAATTTTTCATTAAGTGTTTCTTTTGCAAAGCAAATTGTTTTAAGTAAAACAAAATTAGTCAACACTTTATTACAACTTTCTTCTCAGGTTATTAAAGTGGATCTTAACAGAATTTAATGAAAACATGGCAATGTGCTTAGTACTAAATTTATATTAAGTATTTAAATTTTTATGTTACTTATCTCTTTATAAAAGTTATGGGTTTTTTTATCTCAAATTTTCTGAAGATTCGCTTATCATTGTTTATTTACATAAAAAACAACCCTATTTCTATACTTTTAAGCAATACAAAAAAATCACACGTAGAAAGTCATATAAGTAATCCCCTATAAATACGTATTTTTGATTTTTTCATGTTTGTTTTTGGTTTGCCTTTTATCATATGGCTGTTAATTTATATAACATAAAGAAAGTATATCATATCTAGGTAAATTTATGTAGATAAGTAGTCATAACATTATAAAAAAACACGTCATATTACCCAAAAACTTTTGTTTCTTTTAATTATTTTTTTTTAACTATAATCATGATATATTTTATTCAGAGAAAATAATAAACATATTCACATAAAAATCCAAGTGTATTTGATATCAATTTAGTTGATAATATATATTTTCTTTATATGTGTGATAAACCGTACTTAAATATTTATATAAGTCCAAACACTGTCTCCGGAAAAGTCGAGACGAATAAAAAATATTTTTCACGGGGTACAGAGCTTGGATTTTTCGAAAATATAAACACTTTTACTCAAATCCCACTATAACAAATTGTAGAAATAGTCAAGCATCTACAAAAAAAAAAGATTTTTCATACATTTCTAATTTTTTTATAACCATTACTAAGTCTTATAAATGACTCGAAATAAAAGTCTTAATCAATTTCATTCTCTTATTTATATTTTAAGAAGCATTTTAATATCACCATGTCTTCTTTTCTGGAGTAACGGTGTAATGAACACTCATGTTAAATATCCATTGACAGTGTAACGTTTGTTGGAGACAAACTGTCACTTACTAATGAGAGGTCGGCTGTGTGAACTCGGCATTCGTACATTTTTAATCTGATGCTGAGAGTTCCACCTTTGTCTGACTCTCGTGGGATTGTTCTACAAATTCTAATACATTTAGTGCATTCCGGTTCCAAATGGAGCATGCATTAAGAACGTGTTTTGGAATACACTTAACTTCATTTATAATTCACGAACATTTTGAAACAGCTGAAAGTAAAGACAGAAATGAATAGGATTGTGTTTCTTTATTTTCTTTAAAATGTTTGTGGTATTCCTTTGTTTAGATACACATATTTTCTAAATTTATCTAAAGAACGTTTTATATAAAATAAATATTTTTAAATTGCCATTAATATAAGATAAATAGAATACATCATTAAAAGGATCTTTTGCAAATTATACAATATATTTCTGCGTTTTATTTTTAATCATCGTTTAATTACACAATGATCTACACACGTTTGTTAATGTAAACATTTTTATTTTCTACATCAGCAATCAGAAAAGATATTACGGTATACTATACTCGAATAATATTATATTATATAGTACTTATTTACTGTCTGATTGAATACCAACAAAAGATATGGAGCATATCAATAAATCTAGATTTAGAAAAGACAGAATGTCAAATCTTTATAAGAAGCGTTATCTATTTGTGTGTTTGTCTATATTTGAGATTAATATATAAATAAGTATTGAATTGTTTACCCACTACTTTTTATTGAAATTTAATTTGTAATGTTTGTTTTCTGTCAATGGTATTTAATGTAATAAAAGGTGTTGAATATTTTAAAGAACGTTTTACAACCTAACCGGATGGAGCTGGATCGAACCATTTAATTATAATATTTAACGTTTCATTGCTGTGGTATCTGTATCATGAAATCAATAGGCAACCTTGGCGAACTGATTTTTATGCCTTCCTCTACAGTAAGAATTTTGTTTCGACTAAAAATCAAATGAAAAATCTAGAATGTATTAAGTTTTACCACTTACTCAGGGTTTCCATTCTGAGTTATTTAATTATTTATTTACCAAAAAAAAACTGCAATTCCATAAAGGAATTGGAATTCAAAAAAAGGTAAATTATTACTATTATGCGTTTATAGGAATATAAATCAACTAGTGCCTTCGTCTGATATATTGAAAAACTTTTCGTGTGTGCAAAACTACGTTCATCATCGTACATATATATATGTGTATATGTATATATATGTATTACCAGGTAATTTTTTGACTTTGTTTCTGTTTCCAAGACATAAATATAAGGAAATGTTATTCAATAAGACGCTAAGAGCTCGTCTAGAGTTCTCTATCGTATTATTTATTTAGACAGATTCATTTTACATTGATCGTTGCCTATGACCAAAGAAAAAGTGGATGATGGTGTTACATAGCAATAGAAAAAATTATAATACTCAAGCCTCAACTCTAGCGTACAAAATTATAAATGATTATTTATTGAATGAAAAATTCAATTTTGTAGGTCACTTCATTGCTACATTCAGCAAGCAACTTTATTCATACTGATTCCACTGTGATGTTACATTTTTTAATTTTAACGAATTATTTTTTACTATACGTCAGATATACACATATAGCGATTATATTATTTAGAATCATATATTATTTATGTGGAGGAGGATGTTAAATTTTATTACAACAATAATAATAATAGAAATTATTTAAACTTAAGTCAGTTTTAGTAAGTAATATAATGTAATTTTATTATATATATAGTTTCATCTGTATATATCAACACGGAAACATTATAATCGAGATCATAACTATGTAACGTAATTAAAGCTAAGTTAAATTACGTCAGTTAGTTTAGTTTCAAAGGAAGCTCGTAGTAGATCGCGATATCAAAGTATCGGAGTATCGGTTGAAACATGTTTACTTTACATAATTGATGCCAGTGTGGGAAGAACGCAGCTGCTTCATTTTATACTAACTTAAAATTGAAAAAGAAATGTGACAAAATTTGCCATCAATATAGCTATATGAATAAAAATATATACAACATGTAAATACATACTTCCTTTTATAATGAAATACAAGTGTGCTAACAAATTTTTTGTTCAATAATACTAAGATTTTCAAATATTTCATATTACTCGTTTTAATCGGATCGTTAAAATCACATTAGATCACATCGTTAAAAAATACTTTTTTAATTAATGAAAATATTAGATATCATAATGAATTTTTGGTAATTAAGGATAAACAAAATTGTTTTAAGGAAACTACGAATAGTATAGTAAGTGTGAGTTCTATTTAAACTTTTTTAATTTTTTTTGCAATTCTATGTCAAGAGAATTTCACTTTGACATCTTATCGGTTGTACCAAGTGACTTTGTCCCTTGCATTTATTTTCCAATTTTTAATTACATGTTTTAAAATTTATTTTTTTATATTTAAAATATATAATATGATTTGAAAATTGTAAGCGTCCAGTCAACTTCAACAACACGAGCACAAAACATGCAACAAAATAAAACGAAATTAAGTGCCACTTACACAGGTTTTTTTACTACAATAAAGTGTTTTATTATATTTGCTGCATACCTCATATTGTTGTATAAATCAAAACGTCTTACTAATCAACAATTTTAACATAAGAAAAAATATTGTCATGTATGAAATAATTAAGGTATTGTTTATATTGAATGTTATGTTTCTAATGTACGATTTACCTTTTCAAATGAAACAACATCGAGTTATTCAATGTTTTATTATTTATCAGTACATTTAAAGCATTATAAAGTGCCTTTAGTCTACACTTACAGTAGTATTTACATGGATATATCAAATTAAATCATAAAATATTGTTCATTAACAATTGTACGTATAATAAAGGTATGTAGATGTACATTTATTGAATCGTCTATTATTAAATGTATATTTCATTAATATTTTGAATAATTATACATATATTGTCAATAAATTAGGACCTGTTAGGATTATTTTGTTAAGATTTATGTAATTATATAATACTGCGTGTACTATCACGTGAGAGATGCATTTTCACCCTAATGTTATATACAGTGCTTATTTTGAAGCATTGAGGCCAAGCGATTCGATACTGTGTACAGTCTGATAGTATATTATGTCTGCAAATAGCTGAACATCGCTGGATATCTCAACCCCTTGTTTTAATTAGTGTATTAAACACGATGATTTTATTAACAGTTTTTTTCCAGGAAATTTTTCAACAGAAAGAAACCCCGTTACAATTTACGTAATATAACACTAATCTAGCGTAAAAACTTGCTGGTACACCCTACACAGTCATTCATGTTCTGGCAAAAATATAATATTTCATAATATCTTTCTACAAAACTTTCGTTAAAAATTAATTTTCTATCTAATGTCTTAGTTCATAAGAAATTTTAAAAGGTTTTTAAAATAATGAAAAATAAATCCGGAGCGGGTGAAAATTAAAAATATATTGCGTCATTAGTTACAATGAAATTCACAACCAATTTACAATATACAAAACATTTGTATGTTTTCAACCTTTTAAAATTCCTTACACTAAAACTTTGCCTTAAATACAGTTTAACCTCGCGATATTGTCAGCGTATTAAAACTAACTTCACATAAAAAAAAGTCGTAAGATTCTCTCATCACTATCAACATAGGATCGGTCAGATTTAATAAGTCTTCATTAAAATATGTTCCGAGAGAGGGGCTGCGATGTCGCGCATCATGTTCTTCCCATTTTTTTCCTTTCTATGCGTACACTTTTTTTCTTTATGTCCGATTTCTGATTTATTATGTGTTGTCTTAATTTGTGTCGATACCGAGAGATCACGTTTTCCCTCACATGTTTTTCTATCACACGTTCTATCAACTGTTAACTTTGTATCAAAAGCAAGTTCTGTATTATCTGTAACTTGTTCTTCTTTAATCATTTCCTCGTATTTTGAAATTTTTTCTTCATTAGCTGTGGGAGATCCAACTGATAGTTGTGAGTGGTCGAAACAGGTTTTCGATTTCTGGGTGGAAGGAAACGATCATTATTATGAAAGAAACTGAGTAGAAATATATCATTTTATTTTAAGGTTTTCATCAAAATACTTCTTCACTTTTTTTTAGTTTTAGGAATTTACAACATATTAAAATACATAACAAGAATTAGAATCAAATTAAGGCGATGATAACCTACTTATTGTCATTTTCCTTGAGTTTACTATTTGTCTATTTCACAAAATTTATAAACATATATCATAATGCATAGTTATAACTTACTGTGGGATTGACAGCTTTGGAATAAATCTGAACTCGTCCTTCTAGCTCCATCTTCAGACGCCACTCCTGTAAGTACATGTGGGCAGCAGCAGTACTCGGCCAACCACGGCGCCAAGTGTGCCATCTAGTGATAAATAACTCTCATTTATGCTGATAATTTAGTTATTATTACTACTAATATCTCTATCACTATATCAAATTATTGTTTCAAAACTATGGTGATTAAAACGGAACACTATCAATAAAATCGTATCAAATACTGTGGAAATAAAAGCCAAGATTAATATTGCAACGTTTTGCAATATAGGAAAAAGTTATTTGAATTTAAAATCAAAAAAGCAGTTTATATCAACATGGATGGTAAAATAATAAAGCATTCGTGGAATTCAGTGTTTATGACAAAGGATATTCATATTGTCCAACCATTGTGTTATGTCTCCCATTTATACGTTCATTTTGGCGTAAATGCATTATTTGTTATAATCACAATAACATCGTATAATTACCAGGATCGTGTATTATATATAATAATTAATAAATTGTTTAATCTCATTAATTAAATATTTATTTTATGTAAGTTAGCTATGTTCACTTGGCAGTTGATTGGTATTATAAAATAATATATAACAGAAACACTTACGCGTGAATCGTACCTAGTAACTGTCAGATATAACATTTCAGAGAAATAGTTTTAAGGTGCTTAAAATTTTCAATATAGCCAAATTTATTAATAAGAAGAAAAAAAATGAAATAAAATACACAACAAACAGTTTCAATAAAAGCTTTGTGAAGATGTAACAAAATATTATAATATCAAAGAAAATCCTTTTAACTAAAGAGAACCTTCCGTTGCCTCTAAAAGAATATAGATTTACACAAAAATTAAAAGTTTATTAACTTTCAAGGACTCCAAGCCCTTTCCGATTTGATTATATTTCAAAGGCAAAAAAGGGAATCAATTATATTTACCTGGTTAAAAGTTGAAGGACCCTCGATTTTTGTCCCAGACTCCTGTATACAAGTGCTGTTGATCGGAGTGAGATCAAATCACCCCTCATTGCTTTTTCAACATTTCTATTTCTGAAACTAAGTCTTGTGGCTTCTACGAAATATTTTGCGGCGGTTCCCGGAAATCCTATATAAAAATATTAAATGTGGTATAAATTTAAGATATCAGTTTGAAATCTTTTAGAATTCTAGCAGCAATGTTCCAAACAATCTCCTCGATCTGCTGAGATGATATAATATAAAAAATGAACATTTACTTAAGCCGTAGTTATTTAATAAAAACTTTCTTTTTATCTAATTATATATTTTAAATGTAATATTTAATATTACCACGCCCTATCATAAGTATATTTTGACGTACCTTTATTCCTATACCAGTTTCCATATAAAATGTAATGCTCCCAATTATTGGGCTCCAATTCAACTACTCGTGCCAATATTCTCGCCTTTTCAGGTTCCGGCTTCAAGGACAGCAATTCAATGTAGGCTTGAACAAAACGTGGCTGGAGTACCACGCAGCGCTCGAGCATTCTCACAGCCTGGTTTATTCGGCCACTTTTCCTGTATAAAGCAATTTCTGATTATTTTATGCAAAACAACAATTAAACAATTGTTCATTTATTTTTTTTTTAAATTTTAAGCGTACATTTGAAATCAGAATATTGAATAACAGCATTGATTAAAAATTGTCAAAGATCATAAACAATTGAGTTCGTATGAGTAAATTTGTGTTAATTAATTATGAGAAAGTTAAAATTATATTTCTAGTATAAGATAGGTCGTTTCTGAGTTACTATTTAATGCCAGATCGTGACTTGATATAACCGGCCATTTTAATTGAGAGGTTTGAACACTATGACTATAAGTTTGATCGCCATTTATACTATGGTTTTCGTACTCCCTGTTTTTCTACAGGATCTGTATTCTAAAGGATTCTTGATATTTATAAAACTATCCCATGGAAAAATAGAATATCTATCAATTCTTGAAATTAAATTCCTTGTTATAAATGATAGCTTGGCCAGTCCACGAATAAATTAATGAGATCTAAGACTTTCGCGAGTATTCATTTGAATGGAACTAATATTTTTCGGATAACTACGCGTATTTCATGAGAGGATCTCGTCTGTCCGTGATCACGGTTGCTGCAAAGTAACCGAAACGTCGGAAGTATGTCGTTTTTTTAAATAATAAAATACGTGTAGAAATCCGAAAAACATAAGTTTTGTTCACGGATAAATTGTTTAAAAAATGATGAACTTTAATATTAGAGCCTGAAAATATAAAATTCAGAACACTAATGTCGGTGTTACCAGATGCTGCGACCACATTTTTAACTTCGAAACCTAATTAAAGTTTAAATGAAGTTCCTGGTGCTAAAAC
>DVQP01000751.1:0-19687 GCA_018231745.1 Danaus eresimus | reverse complement strand
ACGACTGAAATACTTCGGAGATGATGATAAATATAACTTAAAACAAATGGTAAGTGTTTGGATCTATTATGAAAATTTCTTTTCTTTTCTCTGTGGAAACTGTCTAACAAAGCTTTAATGATAAATTCTGTATTGTGACTGATTTAAATGTCTAGTTCACCTTTTGGTGATGATATTTAAAATTTTAACAATGTATTAAGCTAAACCACAAACACTTCTAAATAAAATAGTTTGTGAATTAATTTTTTATCACCTTTTTCATGTTTCAGTTTGAACAAGAAAAGTATGGTAATAATTACAATGAAGATGCGGAGTTAGTCAGAGCTGCTAACAAAAGTAAAAATACAAATGATGATTTAGCTGACATTTTCTTAGATAATATCACAAAGAATAAAAACCCAACAAGGAATAGTGAAATAGAAAAGCAACAGGCTATAAATCAAAATGTTAAGCTTGAAAAATCTTTAGAAGGATGTGAATATTGTTTTGATTCCAAAAATATGTTGAAGCATCTAATAGTCAGTTGCGGAAACAAGATATACATGGCATTACCATCAAGGAAATCACTTGTCAAGGGCCATTGCATTCTAAGTACAATACAACATTCAACTTGTGTGACAAATGTCGATGAAGATGTATGGGAAGAAATATTAGTAAGTAATTTATTTCTATTCACAACAACAAATTTCATATTTGTCAGAGTGGGTAATATTTTCTCATTCAAGTGACATTGGGATTCAAATGTAAAAGGATTGTACAAAAAACAGTCCTTAACATTGTGAGGATTTATTATAGTATTGGATAGATTATAAATAGAATTTAGTTGTCCTTTATTTAACATCTTCATTTTCTTTTTTTTTTATTGCTTATTTAAAATCATGGATTGAATTGCCTAATACCGAATATTTGGTATTTCAGTATTACAGAAAAATGATTACCCAATACTATAATTCTCAAGATCAGGATGTAGTATTCTATGAAACTGCAACAAGATTACACAGGTTTCCACATTTAATAATTAATTGTGTGCCGCTGCCACGAGATGTTGGAGACACAGCATCAATATATTTCAAAAAAGCACTTTTAGAGTGTGAAGCAGAATGGTCTATGAATAAAAAGGTTGTGGAACTAAAGGGAAGGAATGTAAGAAGAGGAGTTCCTAAAGGATTGCCTTATTTTTGGGTTGACTTTGGCATGGATCCTGGTTTTGCCCATGTAATTGAAGAACAACAATTATTTCCGAAATCCTTTGCTGAGGTAAAATATATATAGATATATGGTTACATTTCTACATATTGATATATATTTTTTTCTAGAATAAATTAATATATTTGTTTCAGGAAATTATTGGTGGCATGTTAGATCTGGATCACAGCCTTTGGAAGAATCCCAAAAAGGAATATGGAGATATTCAAAGAAAAAAGGTTATAGAATTTGTAAACAAATGGAAACCTTTTGAACAAAGTTTTAAAGATAACAGTTAACAATATATTGCATATAATTTTAAAAAAGTAATTATTTAAGAACAACTTTTATTATATTAATGTATTGTAACATAATACTTAAAATAACAATGATTTAAAAAGAAAAGATGTGTATTTCAAAGAATTTTTATTTATTTACTTCATCTTCTTTCAACATTTCCTCTATTAATCTTTGTCGTTCTGCAGCTTGTCTCATCTTAGTCAGCACAAGAGATTCATAGTCCCTGTCAGTAACCAGGGAGTTTGTATATTGCAAATCTTTCTTGGTTGTTAATATTGGTTTCTTGTGTAGCCATTTTAATGTGAGAGGATTATCTTGAAGACCTACAAAAAAATGACAAATTATTTTTTTATAAAAAACCTTTACTAGTTACAATAATACCTTAGTATTTTAAAAGCAAATCTACTGATGTTCAAGAACTCTGCAATATACTTCTTGTTAAAAAAAACAATCAGAAAGGCAATTATTAGAGATATCTTTAATAATAATTATGCAAACAGAACCAGCTAGGATAAAAACAATACACAACCTTTTTCAAACTCTACAGCCATTTCCGATGCTTCTTTTGTTCCAAATTCAACTAGAGCACTCCCCTTTTTAGCTGGTGACATGATCAATGCTGTGATAGGTCCATATTTCTTTAGGAATGTCCTTAAATTTGTTTCACTGTAACCTCCATTACCAGGATCATTTTTCTCAGCTTTCCAACTTATTTTTATTCTATTTAAACTGGAATCCCATACCGGTTCACTTAGATTTTTCATACTCTTTTGTATCTCTTCTTTCATTCTTTGTTGTTCTTCTTGTAAAAGTCGACTACCTTCCCTCTGTAATCTTTTAATTTCCTCAGCAAGCTTTTGTTCATCAGTCAAATTATCTTTGGTCCCTCCTAAAGCAGCTTCCCGTTCTCTCCTTTCCAAATCTTCTTTGAGTTTCTGCCTTTTGCTGTCTAGTTCTTGGTGCCTTAATTTTGCGGCTGCTTTAGCTCTTAATACTTTGTCATAAGCCGCACGTGCTGCTTTATCTGTCAATATTTCTAAAGCATGTGATAGTTCGTGAAAAGTTTCCGCAGCTTTAGGGTTATCAAGGTTTTTATCTGGATGACACTGAAGAGCTTTCTTACGATATGCCTTTTTGATCTGTTAAATAAATTGAGTATGTTAAAATGTTTCTTTGAGTCTTAATATATGTTTTGGGGTTTGTAAATAGTTTGTAGAAACAATTTTTTAATAAAAATGTAACACATACCTCTGAATCAGTAGCTGTTATTTGAATGTCGAGAATAGCATACAAATCGACATCTTCGATTTTGGACTTGGCCATTTTAGAAATTCAGTTTATCAAAGTTATATTATATTCCAGCTCTGTTCCCTAATCTTAGCGTCTTTTAAATACACAACGACAAAGCAATAAGTAGGTACCTAGTTACTGAAATCTGTAAACAACGTCATGTCAAATGTCAACACTGATCTCTCTATGGAATATAATATGAATATCATTTTGCTTTAGATTCAAGTACCATAGAGCACGTGTAATAATTTTTATAACTTATAATTCTGATCTTACTTTTAAGTTACCGTAAAGAACTGTAATAACCAAAAGGCAATTAAATCATATGTTGTAAATTTTGGATAATTATTAAATTACTTATATTAGGCAGTTATTGAAGTAATAATTATAAAATTCATAAGTTGTGATAAATTACGAACCTTTAATTTCTAAAGGTTTATTTATTTTTTAATGGTTCGTTATTGAAAAATATCACATATATTTAATAAGTTATTATAATCGAAAAGTTTTAAGCCACTTCATTATTGAGTATTTTTAATTTTCTAAGAGAATAAATTAAAATAATTGCGATGTTGCTGCTTTCAAAGTGCAATCATATCGATTTAAATTTAAAACATGTGAATTGTTAGTCGATAACATCATAGATATCTAGAAAGTAAGTATGTATTTACACAATACATGTCATTTTGACGTTTGATATGAGTGGGGTTGTGTGTAGTCCTTAATATAATCTTTTGTAAAATTAAGGTTATCGTTTAATTATTTATAATGTTGCTCAGATGTTTACGTAAGTTTGAATACATATTAGGTATAATGAACAATACCTATGACTAAAATGAAAAAAAATAATTTTAAGTGACCAATATTTTTTTATTTCAGAACGTCATGTGAAAAATGGTATTACACTAACCCGATATTATTCTAATGCTCCGCAGCCAGAGCCAGCTCAAGTTCCAGTCGGTAAGTTAACCGCCATGTGGATGGTAAATAACTTCCTGAATGTTTGATTTATGTAAAAAGTTTAACATTGAAAACCTTTATTTTCTTATCAGATCAATCCGTCAAAACTAGTCCACTAGATCATCCAGATTTTTTCCAAGTCCACAATCTATTTACAGTCAAAGACTTATTTGATGCTGGTGTACATTATGGACACAAAGAGGGATCATTGAATGAATATATGTTACCCTATATTTATGGATCCAGACAGGGCCATTTAATTTTTGATTTAGATATAACAGCAGAACATTTGCGAAAGGCCCTTAATTTTGCTGCCCATATTGCATATAGAGGTGGTATTATATGTTTCTTCAATAGGAATGCACTTAATGCACATTTAGTTGAAAAAACTGCCCAAGAATGTGGGGAATATGCACACACTAGGTTTTGGAGAGGTGGGATTTTTACAAATGCCAATCATCAATTTGGAGCTGTCACCAGGTTACCAGATTTATGCATATTCATGAATACACAAAACAATATATTGAACCAACACACAGCAGTTCGAGATAGTGCAAAGATGTTAATACCAACCATTGGCATTGTTGACTCAAATTGCAGTCCCAACTTAATAACATATCCCGTACCGGGTAATGATGATACACCTCGGGCTATAGAAATGTATTGTAAGCTATTTAAAGCAGCAATTAAAAGAGGAAAAGATGCAAGGATGAAGTTTCTACAAGAAAACAACTAGGGATTTAAGTTTTTTTAAAACATTTATATAGTTTAATATAACAATTAGTTTGAGTACCTGTTTTGTAAACATAAACAATAGAATATACTTAATCAAGATTACATCTTTTTTTATTCCCTTTTCATATTATCTTTGAAAATATACAGATATAACAATAATATTATAAAAATCTTTATTATATGTAAAAAATGAAGAATAAATGCTTTCTCTATAACTAAGCCAATAAATGTTTTTTAAACTGTATTTAGCCCAATAAAACTTTTCTCATCATGTGTGAAGGTGTGATGTTGTCAACTTCACGGCTTTCCCAACTGCCGGTGATGCATCTAGAGCTGCAGAGATATTGCAGAAGTGGTATGCGATATCTTCCACAAAAGTCAACAAACTTTATATGTTCTACTCTGTTGTTGAAGAATACACCTGGAATACAATTTAATTGTTCTAAATAAAAGAATTTATAGTGGCAACATTATAGGAAATTAAGTATATGGCATAAAATTTTTATTAATTATTAAAGATAATACCATATCTTAATGAATTTAAATGATAGATAAGTCAAACACTGAGGTGTGTTTAGAAAGATGATCATAGAAGAATATTTCATATTTTTACTAGATTGTAGAAGATTGTGTATGGCCAATGAGACAGCTTTTAAATTTTTTCCTTTTAATTTTTTTTTATAACTTTTCTGAATGGTTGTGAAGACAATAATATATATATAATTGAAGTGTAACTACTAGAGTGCATATATAGTGTAACTACCTTTGCATTTTGGATTAACGCAACATTGGGCTGATGTTAAATATTTGATAAGCGTAGCAGGTACGTCGCCAGGCTTGATTGGTATCTGATGCAGCTTGACAGTTCGACCAGCCAGTTCAAGTAAAGATGGTGGTTGCAATGTCATATCTCGAACGAATCTCACAACGAGAGGGTTATCACGTAGGCTCAGCTGAAAATTATATACAAATGAATGTATAATTAACTTACGTTACTACTTTCTCTTTCTTTATATAAATTAAAGCTGTTTAACTGCAGCTATGACAGCGTCAGTGAAGAATACTTTTGATGAAGTAGGTACATACTACTAATGCTTAATAGTTATAAAATTTATATGTAAATTAATATTCAAAACTTAACTAAATACTTTATTGGAAACCCAAATAATTAAATTGGAAATTATTCATTTTTGTCATTGCTGAATCAAAAGCATTGGACATCATATCTTCAATATTCGAACAACGATCTATGATGTGTAACGAAATTAAAGGGTTTGTGTGTTGTGAATTGAAAGCTTCCTGATTTCGGTCTAAGACCTAACAATAAGTGTGTTCGTGCAAAAGCTATAAATAGATCATAAATGGCTCTCACATAAATACGTATGTCACTAGTAGGTAGACTAAGCATGAGTTGGTATGCATTATACACTTAATTAGTAACAGTTGGTATAAATTTATTCTACAATTTGAATTGGAAAACACGAAATACGTTTGAAAACATAACATTGAAAAATATAAAAGAGGTACGTTTCGTTTAGTTTTATAATGCGAATACTAAGGCTACAGTAGACTTGTAGAATAAAATTATGTTTGTATTACATTCAAACAAAAAAAGTTTGAAATAATATATTGCTATTTACAAATTATACTACCCGGTATGAAAAATATAACAATTTGTTATGAAAAATAGAATAGTCTACAATCTTGTATGATTAACCGCAAATAGTGTTAATTTATCATGTACCTGTGTATTATCAGATACTTATTAATATTCTATAAGTATATTTTTATTTCACTGATTTATTAACAATTTAACTGAAACGCCCTTGACCTCTGTCCTCTGCACGTGCTTATATTATTTTAGATGCAAGACTATTGTGAAATACGGACTAAGTAACCTTAAAACCAGACAAAGAGGCCTTAATGAGGTTTCTTTTTTGTCATTTAAACCAAACATCTATGGTATCAAAGTAAAGATTTACATAATGATGTCTAGATTTTTTAAAAGTTTTTTTTAATATCCTTTTTTTCATCAAGTCAGAAATGTTTTATTGCTCATTATTAATAAATACTAATAATATTTATCAATAATTAATAACATATTAAGTTTATCTGAAAATACGGTTGTTTTGCTTTTTTCTACTTCTTTAAATTTGAAAAAGTAATTATACGGAAAAGAAAAGAATGAGGATGTTACTGTGGTTTTAGTTTTTGAACCTTAAGATATAATCTGAAAAGTCTTAATCCACTGACTTATCTTTTTGGATGAACCTTTTGTCTAAAACTTACCTCAGTCAGGCATCTCAATTTAATTATCTGAGTTGGTAGTGTTTTGAGTCTGTTTTTATCAATCTTTAGTGATCTGAGTTGCTTCAAATTGGCTATGCTTGATGGGAGCTGTTCTATTTGATTGTCACTTAGAACCAAAGCTTGAAGTGATGTTAATGCTCCAACAGATTCAGGGACCTCTGTGATTTGATTACCCCCTATAGATAATATCTGCAAACTAAATTTCGAAAACATATATGTAGATGTACAAAAATTTTAAATTCATAGTAATACTAATAAGATCAAAGAGTTTTGGTTGTTATTAAGGATATAAATTAAATTAGGGTGTTATAAACTTTTTATTATATAAGTTTTTTGGTGTCATCATAGAAGGGTTCGACCAATTTCAATGGGGTTTTTCTCATTAGAAAGCCAGTTTCGCTGCAGGAGTTCTTAGCTATCTTTTACAAAATATCCCTCCAGCAGTGTAAAAGCATCAGATTATTTGCAATTTGAATTATGTCGATCTTCGAAGTGCTTAAGGTGTACGGCTATATTTTTTAATGACAATGAAACCGCAAGGTTTTTTAAATAAATAAGCGTGGTCTAGCTATTAGGTTGTATAGGTCGACCGTTTTCTAATATGCCATTGAGGGGTAATTAAATACGTCATATTTTTACTTAAATAACTAATAATTAGATTAGTCATCACCTTTATTGACTGTATTGTATTTATGACGGGCTTTAAAACAGGTATTGATGGTATGTTATATATTGAAATGTATACCTACATATATAATTGTTTTAAAACATCATCATATTGTTTAATACTTTGTTGACTCTCGACTACTGTATAAAATCCCAGACCAGGCCATATATGATATGATTATATTATCATCTACTTAATATTTATAAAGTTTAGATACTCATTAAATGTGATAATTTCTGCTCATTATATTAAAAAAAAAATTCTTTAGATAACGTTACCCGCCTTTTTCACTCTAAAGTTACCTACTATTAAACTTTATATTGAAATCCTTTGTTTTGATTCCAAGCAGTCAAGTATTTCTTTAGTTGTCATTGGCTTTGAAATTATTTAATTTTAAAACATTTTATGTCGATTGCATTATTGGTTTCCAAATAATCTTTTAAGAATTCTAGTTATTTTAAAGCATTTTAGTGTTCTGTTATGTATTCTAGTAGATACTAACTAACATACTGCCTTATAAGAAGGAGATATCTATACCTAAATCTGTATCTATAATATATATACTTAGGTATAAGTTTACATGTCTAAAGAATTTCCTAAATTTTCACATAATCGCATAAAATTAATCTTATAATTAACCTGAAATAATAATCTGAAAGTTAAACTAAAAAAAAACACAAAACAATTACACTATTAAATGAAAAATGGGTGTAGTGAGACTTTGTTGTCTGTCGTAAAGGATTCATTAAAGTACAAGAGAATTTTACTAAAAAATTGTAGTAGGTATTTTATATTGCCATAAGTTTGCCATGTAAAAAAACCACTGACATTTATTACAATGATAATTTCTACGTTTATATCACGAGAAGTTCGTTGTGCCTCAAAGAGTGTTTGTTTACTGGAGAATAATCGGTTTGATTTAACTTAATTTATATTATATAAGAACAATAGCGAAGTATGTACTGTGAAAGGGCTGCGGCTGATATTATGAAAACAATTTCGTCTTACAATACGAAGGAATAAAAATATCGTAATGTTAACAACGTCGTGGTGCTTTATATACCAATGCATAGTTTTTTCTAGATGTGCATATTAAAGTTTTTCTGGTATCATAATATTAAGATGTATTTAAAAATTTAGCTTTCGTTAACGAAAATTCGTTTTAATAAAAGCTAAATTTTTAAGCTAATACAAAAACTAGTTTTAACTAAAACAGATTTCAATTGTTTCTTTGTATACTGATAATGATAACGCAAATGTATGAGTAATAATCGCCATGACTTGTCAAATATAATATTAATGATTGCAACACAATTGATCTGTTGTGCATTAAATGTTTTAAAATTAGCTTGTAAATTATATCTACACAGCTATGGGTTTTTACGACTATTGACATCAATATTTTACAAATACAAGAATACAAAAGATGTTTACACTAACGCTTATGTTTAAGATGATAATGTAATTTCCTTGGTCGTAGACATTTGTAATAAGATAATAATTATAAAGAGCGCATTTAAAACATACTACTATAGGTATATATGATAATATACCGTTGTATATGTATAAAATTTATAGAGCATTGTTTGTTTTTTGATCGATTGCTTCTAGTTGGTACAAATATATATTTATTTTATTGCATAGGTACCTTCTATCTATATAATGTGTCGTGTAGAAATGACGATACAGATATCTTATCTCAATCGATTTAATATACAAACCTGTTCAACTTCCAGATATCCTTTGGAATGTTTATAATCACATTACCTCCCAAATAAAGATATTTTAATGTCGTCAATTGCAGCAACTGTTCCGGGAAGAAATTGATTCTGTTGCCGCTTAAATTGAGTTCTCTGAGAGTATTTCTTGTCTTTAAAAAACTCTTTGGTAGGGATTCATTAGTGAGATGGTTGTGTTTAGCTATTAGAGATGATAGTGGACAGATGTCGAGAATGTCTGGGAGCGAGGTCAGCCTGTTATTGCTTACATCAAGTATTTTCAAGTTACAAAATTGATTTATTGATTCTGGTAATGATTTTATACGATTTCCATATAATAAAAAAATCTCGTAATTTTCCGCACAATCCTTTTCGTCGATTATGCTCTCCAGTTCCGATGTTATTGTGATACTATCCAATGACCTATTAGATAGGTCAAGTGTTTTTTGTTCTCTGCTATCACTGTCGCAACTATCTGATGTGTAGCACTCCATTATAGATTGACACTCGCCACTATGAATATTTTTTAAAAGGTATTTACATTATTGAAAGGAATTTCAAGCTACACTTGCGAGCTACTCGCCCCGCTCGCGGCGCACGCGCAACTGATGTGCCTGACTGACTAGTATATCAAGCGGCTTGACCAAGCCTATGTTTTTTTGTTGCCTCTATTTCCATTAATACAAGACGAGGACACGCGCAACTGATAAGATATTTTGGATGAAATGAACTGCGTAGTTAAATAAGTTCCTTAACCATTCTTTATATAAGGGTATTTTTAAAAGTTTGTAAAGAAAAAGAAAAGATTAACTTTTAATATTTATAAGCATTAGCTATAACTGCTTAAAAAATTAATTAACTTTTTATCTTTGTTACCAGTTACAATCATTTTATTTCAGGTTCCTTTTTAATACTCATTACCTGTTTTATAAATAGATGGCGTTTAAATCAAAGTTTAAGATTATTTTTATTACGAATAAGTTTTATTGTAAGCATCTCAAAGATGAAACAACATTTTTGTGGCGGGGCTATTAATATTAAATATGGTGTAATATTTAATAATATATATATTTTGATAACATATTAATATAATTTTAGATGATTTTATGTATAATATTTTAATATTATAAGATTTTAAATTTATCTTTTAGACTATTGTCCATCCATTGCTGCGTCAAACGGAACGTTTTGCACTACGTCACTGATCGAAGGTCCGAACATGATCCGAGCGAAAGCCGAAATTGGCCGAACGAGGAAGCGAGCATAAAGTCTGTGAAGTCCAAAGAAACTAAAAATTTGTCGGTCACATTATTGATGTAAATTTTAAAAATCTAGCAAAATGATCTTATAAAATCATTTTAAGATAATCTTATTCTCATTTTAACTCTATTGTAGTGATTTAGTTTTGACTATTTGAATTCCTAACTTTGTATTTCCTCGGCAAAGTGAGAGAGTTCAGTGCGAGTGCAAGCAAGGGTGGTAACGAGAAATGTGAAGTAGTATCTATGAAGTTCAGGAATCGGCCGTTTATTTTATACCTATAATAATGAGCGGACGCCCTAGGACCACGTCATTCGCCGAGGGCAGCAAATCCGTTCGTAAGACATTTGAAAATCAACCACCGAAACCACCTCTAGGAGGCGTAAAAATTAGCAGTGAGTACCACCTAACCATTCTTTGTCGGCCATCGTGATTTCTTACACTGTGACGTTTCCCTATACTGACACTTTGGTATTACTCGAAAAATTAAAATCTACGCATATTCCATGTAACCTAGGCAAGTTTGATGAAATCGATATCGATTTCGAAATACTGATACTGTTTAATTGTGAAAAAAAATGGCTTCAATCTTTGAAATGGGTTTGCCACATAAGCCTTGGCCGATGTATGACAGCTATATCATGTCAAAAACCAATAATTGGGCATTTAATATTCCTATTACCTCAGAAGCTCGTCATACTTATAAAAGCAGTGATCTGTCTCAGCATTTACCTCATAATATAATGAAACAAATTCATTAGAAAAAAATATATATGTATATATTTGAGGTTATTTTTCAATGACGTAATTAATGATAGGCCCTAAAGCTGGTAATAATTATTACATTATTTAAATTGACAGTTCTTTTAACAATAGATGATATACACGTATAAGCATTACCTCAATTAGCAACAGAAATATTTTTAGTTTATTGGTAGTTGAGCTTGTGAATTGGTTTTAAAATATCTTTGTACTATTACTCTTTCTTCTAGATTTATTTTCAAATAAGTTTTACCACTTGATCATGCTAGTATGAACTTTTTATAATCTACATACATGACTAATAATATCCATATGTTATGATTATACTATGAATTCCAGTTTTAAAAGTACTTCCTTTATTTATTTATTACATGATCATAATGTATTTTGCTTTATGTGGGAATTTTCTTACAAATCTTGAATATCCTTGTTAAATAATTTATATTTATAGCTTTATGCATATGTTTAAATTGATTATAACATTACCATATCAAAAAATTGCTAACTTCTGAAAAGAAACTTGAGTTAAATGGATACACTATTCTACTGTTAAAAGTCAAAAATCACATTCTCATTGTTCTGCTCATGCATAATCATACTTCTCTGATTATTAAATTTATTATTTTCAAAATAGGTTTTTTCTCCCATTTATATATTATCTATGGAATTGAATCTATAGTATATGTATTTGATCAAATTAGAATAAAGAATTTACAAGGTTTAAATAACTTGGATAGGTGAAAACATTTATGACTAATAATACATTGACCCTTTGATAAATTCTACACAATGAAGTCATTTTATTTGCATTATTAAAGGGATAATTTCTTCTCATATTAAGAGTTCTTGAATTATTTAAAATTTTCAACATAGTGTTTTAAAATGATGAATAATAATTGAGGTTTGAAGTGTGTAATTATATTTAGTGCTTTAATTGCTTAATACTGACAAACTGATAAAAGGTTTTCTTAAAAGGTTAATGGTATCATGTAATTAGTTACATTTATATATATTTAATATATAGTAAGTAGCATTTATTGTAATATATTTTGTATATGATAAAAATAAATATTGCAGAGTCACTTTTGTCTCTGGTATAGTTTTTTTCAAATATATTTTCAATTACATAGTATTTGATGAAGTTACTTGTGTGTAAAATTTGTTTCTAGAAACACTATAACTGATGACAAAAAGCCACAAAGATGGAAAAGTAATACACATAAAAATAAACTAATTGAGATAAAGGAAAGTAAAAGTGGTTCATTTGATAGTTTTACAGTTTAGAATAATGAGTTAATTTTAATGTAATTGTTGTTTATTAAATTAATACCTATCTTACTGATTTGATTAAAGATTAAATTTCACCATATTCAGATTTACAAATTATATTAATATATTATTTAATAACTAAAAACAATACACATTATTAAGTTTCTATAAAACAATCTCTTTATTTTCAAACAACTTACATTCCATGATAGGGTAATGTGGAATTTGAAAAACGTATATAAGATTTTTATCATATGGATTCGAAAATGTTGAAAATCTGTTAATTATTTTAATTATCATAAGAAAACGTTAATCTGAATATATAACATTAATGCCAGTACTATTAAATAATACTGGCACTTATACCTTCCATGTAATATATTAATTAAAAGTAAAATTATTATCTTAGTTATCAATAATTTTATTTCAATAAACACTTAACAATTATGTGTGATTACAGAATTTGCAATGTTTTATAGTTTTAAAAGTATCAATTTCACTTTCTTTACTCACCGACTCAATATTTTACTATTTAATGATATATTTTTTTAACTGCTCAGAAATGTGCATACAATTTCAACATATCAACTTTCTAATTACAAAATAATTATGTATACGTAATCAAAACTCCACTGTTAACTCCAATGTCTTGATATATTTGTCATTATGCTCCTTATATGGTTTGGTGGTTCAGAAATTTTAAAATGTGCTTAATGTTGTTGTTACGATTTTTAATTGTAAATGTAAAAAAAAAAGAAACGAACTTTTTCCTTGAATTATTAAACACCTCCCGCTACAGGGCGCCATGTTTGAATTTTTGATAAAGATACAACTCAACTTAACTTCCATGAATTGTTGCTTAATAATGAGGTCGCTATTACAGTTTTGTTGGATCATTAATGTGAATGCATTCTAAATGTCCACTTATACTTGTGTATTGAAATCATTTAACGTCGTTAAAACTAGCTAATTCGTCTGTTCATAGATTCTGATAGGCCAAGGGTAGCGACATCTATTGTTTCTATAAGCATTAGGTGAAACTGCTCGTTCACATTATTGATTGCGTTATCAGCGAGTGTCGGGGATCTCGCTATCTTGCGGTCGAGGCAAGAGCACGGCATCGTCCATCCTGCCATTCGCGTCACAATCGTGCCAACGTACTCTCGGGTTTTGACTTTCGCCAAGCATCCGATCTTTACGTCATAGCCGTGGTCGTTGGTCGGCTGTAGATGCAATCAGTTCCCAAAACCAGTCGAGACGGCAGTGAAAAATTATGAAATTGATATTATGTACCCATATCAACTCGCACGGGTAACAAATTCATAGATCCAAATCAAGTACAATCATTGTTAAGTCAGAATTTTTAGTGGTTTCGTGTCGTGATTGATTATGTTAGGATAGTGATTCCGTTGGTGTTTTTGTTTTAAGTGAATGTGCTTAGTAGTTTATAATGCTTCGACGTCGTGGTACATACACAGTGAACGGTGATTCCGTCGTCAACCGCGGACAAACTAAGACATCGGATCTAGCAGTGATTATAGCGAAAAAAATCGGTAAACACAAAATATTTTCCAATACCAATGCTAATAAAATATATATAAAATTTAAACATTTAGGAATCAACCATTCGAGTATGAGATCGCTTGAAGATAAAAACATCGTCATATTCGTTTATAGCTGTTATTCGAAATTATACGTTATGTACTTTGACATGAGATAAGATCAGATATATAGTGAATAGGGAGTGAGATAAAGGCCTTATATTAAATATATAGTCATTTATATAGTCCAGCACGCATTCAAACAAAACGGTTGACATAATTAAGCGCCCTCCTGTTGTAACGTTAGGTTTATAAATAGAAACTCCTAACTGCGCATTATATATATTATGTTAACCCATTTTGATACAACGCAAGCCTCGTTTTTTTTGTTAATACGCTTTCACGCGAAGTTAAATTATTTTGTATTGAAATGTATTTGAGTATGGCTTGTATCAAAGTCTTCATATAGAAAGTGACAAGTTCAAGATCTTCGATTCTAAAGGGTCTCGAAGATGCTATGAGAGGTTAAAGCACTGACGAGAGGTCAACTTCATCTTAAATATCGTTTTTGTACGGGCCATTTTAGTTTCCTGACACTTTGTCATTTTAATATCAAATTAGTATAACGACACGATTTCTCATTTAATAAACAGCATCCAAATATTTGGACACTTGCCTGAATGTTTTTTTAAGCATACGTTACGGCTCTTGACGCTAAAATATCTTTATTAAAATTTTCTTTAAGGGTTCTATCTACGTAACCTGAAAGTAACGTCCTATTTTAAAATGCATCTTGCGTGAGAAAGAAGTGGCCAAGCTCGTAAATTATTTCGTACCTTCCTGAGTATTTCCTTACATTTTGTCTTCGTCGCTCATTAATTTTTAATCGTCGGTTAAAGTGACGTTTATTTTTCTATACAATTTCCTCTGATACAACCTTGGTCATTCATAAACATCATTGAGAATTTATTTCTATATATACCTAGGATTTTATTAACCGACCCTGAAGACTCCAGTAACACGAAGGTGAGGATCACTCGATTTTCTTTGAAACAACTATAAGCCTCATTTTGAGAGTAACCAAACAGATATAATATAATTATTATTCTCTTTTTTGTTAAATGACCTTGAAGATAGAATATTTCGTGTGCCGAAATCTAAAGGATGAGTCACTATTATTCTCATAATTTCTTTAAATATGATCTTGTATCTAAAGGAATGTTTATACATGTACTTGTCGTTTTTATCACATCATATGACTCTAGGAATAAATGATTATTGTGAATCGATCTTGATAACAAATATAACATAGATTTCTTTGTATATTTATAAAATTTTTTGCTTAACAAAATTCTGAAACATTGTCTTGATTTTGCATTACGATATAAATATCTGGAATAAACGCCAAAAAATATGTTCTTGTCATCTGTTGATGATGAATGTTTATTATTAAAACAATGAGAACGTACATTGCCAAGGAAGGATATACGTGTTGTGGTATTGAGAACATTTTAATGTGTCACTGCTAACAAATATTTTGTTTAAAAAAGATTTATGTATTGTTTTTTTTTTTTAATATATTGGTAATTATCTAGAATCAATTAAATATATGTTTTTAAAAATGATTCTCTTTGCCTTAACATCACGGCTGTCAGTCGTAATAATCGTAATTCCTAAACCTACGTTTGTGGAAGTTTGGAGCATAGCAACAATACATCCTATTTTGACATATGCATGCGTCAGAGGTAGATGGTCGGCTGGTCTTCATAACATTGGTTTTGTGTCCACACTACACAAAGTCGCCAGGTATTCAGATACCATAGCACAGAGCTCATTGGATGTTGGCTTACGCATACAAAGGGCACTCCCATGTGTTGGAATAGATTTGGTACATATATAATATAAAAAAAACTACGTAATTATTAATACAGAAAAAGTATTTTTTTTTAATTTAAATTGAAATTAGTAAGAGGTTATAACTTTTAAGTTTAAGTTAACAAAGCACTTGTAACTGATCAAGTGACGTTAAGGTTGCACTAATGAGATAATATTAAACAGCGTTAAGATTTTCTATAAATAAATCACATTCTTATGTAAATCAATACATAACTGAAAAGTTGGAGTATATAGCGTTTGACATTGGATTTGTTAATGTCTTTTTACTTGCTGAGAAACCAAGTAAGTATACCGAAAGTTGTAATCCAATTTACCCAACGTATGTGCGTTTGAGATTGGAGCGTTGGAGATTGTTTTTTATATAATTCAACATGCTCGTTTATATGTTTATTCATTTATTCACTCCAGTAACTTCAGTTAAATTTTGACCGAAATCCAAATTATTTTAATATTTAACCAGTGTCATAAATATTACACCTACATTTTTAATGTCAGCTATAGTGTGTTTGTCGTCCTTTTTTTTTGTATCGTGATAGAAAATTTTTTTTCTGCTCCTTTAATTAAGTAAGTTATACTTAAATTAATAGAATAAAATTATTATTTTTGCACAAAAAAAAAAACAACTAAAATGTATTTTAAAATTTTGTTAAGTTTGGAATATATAATTTTATATATATAAAATCTATCAGACAATGAAGTTTTATTAGTACAATTGAATAAAATAATCTCAATAATTCATGTTCTCATTATAATATATTCTCTAGAATTCAGATTTTTCATATTGGCCGTAAATTCTAACAGATTTAGACATCGGATAGCGTTCATTAAACCGCTATTGATAAGCCATAATTTAATTCGTATGGATCCAATTAAGATTTGATTTTGTTTTACCTTTTTAATTATTCACCGATATAGGTTAATAGTTAATAAATTGGGCACTTGGTCCAAAACACCTTCAGTTCGTAAAGGTAAATACATGTGTATCAATTTATATGAATAATATGATAAAGGTCAGTAGTTGTTTTTAAATCACGACTTAAAAAATACAGCTTGTTTGATCAATAAATTTTCAGTTTTGTTTTATGATTTCATTGAGTATAAGGTTAAAATTTTAAGAGGAAATCGTTTCTATAAACGTCTACTTATTTAATATATTGTTTTCTACCAAGTAAAATTTGTCAGGATATCACTCGCCGTGGACGAGGTCGCGGGTATTAGTTGTTAATAATTCTTATAATGTGTATGAAAACTAGCGAATCTAATGTGCTCAAACAGCGCTTTCATTTAAATTCAGATAGGACATAATCTGTCCCAATTAAAAAACGTATGAAAATATTTATTTTTATATAGAAATGCTACGGGGCTTTGGAGTGAGGTATGGTTGCTTCTTACCATTACTAAATACAAAAATGAGTTCTTTGAAGTATTTTACCAACTAAGACTATTTTATCACTTACAACATCCAAGGCTAACTTTTATGTTATTCTTTAAATTTGCTTACCATCTCGCTGTTCGAGTGAACAACGCAACAAATAAAGCAACTGATATTTTCTTGATTATTCAGTATTTTTCGGTCCTTATTACTTTGTGAAGTAATTGCAGAAACAATAAAGCTTATATCCGGAATAATTTTTTATTTACAATTCTTAAGTTTTGCATTACAGCTCGAATGATTATTTTACATATGCAAGAATAATAAAAAAATATATTCAATATTTAAAAGGAATGTAATTTTGTATTAAAATTGCTACATTAATTTACAACTGTTGGACAGTCGTAAATCGTCTGTTTCTTTCATAGTTTTATTTATTACAAAGTAATTGTTAGACCACAGACGTTAATTTTCATTGTTCAAATCTTATGCTCGTTTATTCAGTATTCTAACGAGGTTCCGTAACAGTAAATCAATGTGACAAACCACTATTTGTTTTAGACTAGTAACTCTTATTATAAACAGGTTTAATATCGTCAGATTTTAAAAGCGAAATTAATACAACCGTATGTTTTAATTTTTAACATTGGTGATAGCTTAAATATATATATGACGTATTTTTTAAGTACGTGTTGTAACGATATATTTTTTATCAGCTTCATTCGATAATTTAGATGGACGATGTATGTTTTCAGACATGTTTATTATACGGTACTGTTCGTCTAATGAAGTCCTATTAAAAGTCATAAATGACGCAACATATCATTTGAACATCATAATTGTCGCTGTGTCGGCAACTCGTACATTGAACGAAATATTGACATGACAAATGTTTCGCAGTGCAAATAGTTTGAACGAAACGCATTTATAATATGAAAAATATTTAACAATATAAAAGAAATTATATATATTCCCTTACCTTATAACTAACGACATTCATATTAAGCCATACAAAGGATGTATTTATAACACTTAGTCTCGAACTGCACCGGTTTGTTGATCTCGTGTCGGGTTTGTGTACAAAGTTTTTAACGCCATTTATATTTTATTTCAAAATGACGTCATACCTGTAAATTGTTAGCGACATCATAAAGAGATGGACACGCTCACATGCTTTGTGGCATTGATCAATCATGG
The DNA here is from genome assembly GCA_018231745.1 of Danaus eresimus. Lineage (NCBI taxonomy): Eukaryota > Metazoa > Arthropoda > Insecta > Lepidoptera > Nymphalidae > Danaus > Danaus eresimus. Next base: position 1,225 of record DVQP01000751.1, on the reverse strand, counting down.
AAGTGAATCGTGTTTTCAGTGACACAGCTCAAGTGTGGTTATAGCAACAATTTGTATTAACCAAATTAGAAAGGGTAACGAAGTATGTTCATAGCATTGTGGTAATGAAGTGATGTAAAATTTATGAGACGGATTATATATATTGAATAAGTGATAGAAAGTAGGATACATAATCGCATAATGGTCGTGTCTCGCGAAGGTTGAATAGCTCATTGTCGTATGAGTGTAATGAGGTCCGACCGCTGACTGACTGCCGTGGCAAGCTAGACCGTGTGGTGGGGTGTTACGAACTGGCAGTTGGTTGCGAAGCGCGGTCGCGTTAGTTACACCGTCAAGCTGGATCGTCCGAGGGGTCCGGTATGTTTGGACAGTATGCGAGTGACCGAAGGACCAGCGATGGTACTGCGGCCAGTAGGCGAAGTCACCGCTCGCTCGGAGCCCTCGATACAACGATTGCTTGACAACGATAGGACTGGCCAATTGAGTCGGGCCCGCGATCGCCTTTCTACATTTTGTAAGAAATTACGACGCACTATTAGTGAGTTTGTTTTGACTGTTAGAATATAAATATATGCCGTTCATCTCACAATACATCCACATGATCACACATGTATGTCCATTCAAATATTCTAATGTTGCTTTTGTATTTTGCTGCGGTATACAGGCGACGTGGATACACCTAAAAAGAACGACCTGGCTTCGGAAAAGAAACCCGTCTCCTCGCACCGTAAGTGCTAGATGTGGCGCACAAGTTAGCTCGGTTGTAGCATTAACATTTTCACATTTATCATGAGATTCATTTTTTATTACATATGAGAGTAAAGATCTTCTTGGCTTATTATTAAATGGAGTTATATGCTATGCTGAGGATTGTTGCAATTTTTTTTATTATCGTAGTGTGTGTGTGTGTGTAATGTGTATGTGTCTGTTACGTAGTAGTATCATTATCGATATATATCGCAATTAGTACATCATTAGATTTATCATTCTTTTAATTTATCTTTCGATTTCTTATATCTCAATGCTATATATTCGTCTTCCATACAATTCCAGTATAATTTGATCTTGTTTCTCGTTAATATTGTATAAATCTTTAATATCATGTAAAATGGTTTAAACTCTATTTTTCTTAGAATATTTCGACTTTATAAAAATAATCATCAAAAGAAAAACTCGTACAGCAATAAAATTTAAGATATTTTGTTTAACATTCAAAATACATATA
>DVQP01000750.1:0-19692 GCA_018231745.1 Danaus eresimus | reverse complement strand
TATATATATATATATATATGTCTTCATTATATATTAATATATAATCCAAAGTTAAACAATTTACAATTAACTATTTTTAAAAATATATTATTTTATGTTATTTATATGATTTAAATTTACTTCTAGCCCTAATATAACACATGCTTTTTTATTCCTGTGAGCGTTAAATTATTAAAAAGATTTATGTATATAAAAAAATCATTGCGCTTCGCTAGGTACAGACTAGTTCAACGATCTCAACACGAGGATAGGACTAATGGTTCCACACACACAACACAAGTGTGTTCTCTAGAAACTAACTAACATTAAGAAACTATGAAGACGAACAAAATCAACTAAGAAATCTTAGCCTGTAAATAAATTTATTGAGCGGTCAGTTTTAATTCAACCTAGCGCAGCCCGATCTGCGACGTACGTAACATAAATGCAACAACAGACGTCCATTGGCCATCGGATGAAGCAAAAATATATAAGAGCTTCATAAATACGTTCCAGTACATCAATATGTGATGTTACTGACAATGTCACATTGCGATAATATAACGGCATCCGTGATTTTGTCAGCTCTAACTGTTTTTGCAAAACAGTTAATTTGGCTGATCATGACGGGCTTCATTCGCTTGTCCTATATCCGTACCACGGGTGTACATACTCAGAATACGGATAGTTTCGTGGTTTCTCATTAATATAAAGTTGAGGATATCATCTAACGAAGGTATAAAATCAAAAAAAAAATTATAACTGTATACAATGTACAGTAACTTAAAGTATATAGTTATTAGTAACTTTCAGCTTATTATTTAAAAGCAAACGTCTCTTTTGTGTTGATGCTGATTTGAAACAATTAAGAGGATTTCATTACATTGTAAAAAAAAATAATTATATATACCCAGGGAAACAAATTAAATTGAAAAAAAATGTACGTAATAATACTTCACTATATTTTGTAATACCACGTAACAGAAATTATTATTTAGGGGCCTGCATATATGCATATGGCAATAATCCATAGACACAATCGTTAACATTCACAGTCATACAAACATACGTATTCTAACTAGAACTCATTAAAAATAACTTATATGTAATGTGAACATTATCCCTAATTTGTGATAAGGAGGTTGAACAAATTACCACAAAGTCATGAAACTTGTCAGCGAGTAAAATAAATAGAACGAGTTGAAATGTTCGCATCCCGTCCCACTGACACAAATACACATCGTTTAGGGCTGACCCAATAAATTAATTGATATCGATTGTTGCAACACCTAATAATATTCGATAAGTCAAAGGGAACATATCTTCTTAACGACTGTCAAGTATTTTATTTTTATATAGCACGTACTAAATTATAATTAGTCATATTGAAACTTATGTCGTGAAAACCCTGTGTACCAAAATAGTGCATCTTCATGCGGACAGCGTCTGAAATGTTTCGCAAACCGCATGCGCACGCGCATCGCCTTTTGTTAGAATGCTATATTTGTTTGTGTAATGTTAGACACAGACAACACTTGAACATATCTTACATTATGTATATATATAAAATATTATACAAAGTTTAAGAGTTTTATAAATGATCATAGTTGAAAGCAAGGACGACTAACAGACGGCTAATGATATCAAATTAAATAATTACAAAACACACATACACTAGTTTCAGAAACATGATAACACTCAAGGATAGTTCGTTGAACTATGAACTGATAAAATGTTAATTTAACTTATCTAGCTCAAATAGAAAACAATTCCTTAACCTCATAATAACATAAGTTATCTTAATGACTTTAAATTAAAACTATTGATCGTTGAATAAACGCAATTTTTCCATTATTTCTATGAATTTGTATGAGAAACAAGTGAATAATTTTGTTTATTATATTTATAAAACCAAAAATAGTCATCATATTCTCGTCGGCCATATTATAAAACCGTTACAAGGCCGATCATGTTTTATGTATGACTGCCGTCCCCTCTCACAGCGTTATATAGCAGATTTTTCATTAAAATCAATCTTAAAAATTATACAATGTCAGTCAAAAACTAATTTAAATATAACATTAATTTATATCAATTAAACCGAAGATTTTAGTCCGCAGTCATCTTGAAATAATTACTTATATGCACTTTGAATTATTTTAAAATAATAAGTCAGATAAACATGCGACGAATGCATTAATCTCAACTGATAAAGAATAATAAAATTACACAAATTTAATTGGTGTATGTAAAAATAATATTGAAAAATATGTTACGAATTATATTACAGGAACTATGTATTATGTGTTATTTTTAAAAGTTTAGTAAATATATACAGATGTAATAAAAATATATATTTTTTAAGCTATTCGTAAGGATAGTTTAGAATGTAACTATTTATAATCGAAAGCATTATATAATAGTTGTCATGATAATATATAAATAATATTTACACGCTATCACTGCGACCACACCCTATCAGTAGTAATGTTGGCGAAGTTTGCAGACATTACTGAAGGCTGACTCTATCCTACTGTCTTTAACGTAACCACAAACATATATTCTCATAGTAATTTTTAATTAATAACTACAAAATTATAACGTATATTTATTTTCAACACAAAATAATCCATTATCATTATAGAATGCTAAGCATTTTTTTTTTGTATTTATTTATAAAAAATGTCTTGTATTGATTTGCAGATTTTAGACTAAAAAAGTTTTAAATAAATATTAAACACATATACGTATTTTGTTGGTAAAACGAAAGAACCTTTATAATATAGTGTTAATATAATGAGATCTAAGATTATAGTGAGTTATTTAAATAAAACTAATATTTTTATTATACCACGCGAATTTTTATTACATTAATAGTAATACTAAACTTAATGCGTGAGAACTTGAAAAATAATTTATAACTAAATAAATAATAAACAAAACAGTTGACGTTATGTATATTTATATACAAAACATTTTTAAGCGGATTTAACATTATGCTTTTAGAAAATTTTATAAAAATATAAAAGCATAGAACAAGTGCTTTATAGTTTGAGGTTAACATTGTCTGGTTCAAACGAGTTTGGCGAGTACGGAATATGTATTGACCACGGCGCAGACAAGCTCGGAGAGATGCTCTAGTTCATACAAAAAAACTGACGAGGGACCAATAACTGCATCATTCAATAACAATTTTAAAGTTTTCTCTGATTAAAGCCTAGCGAGGTTCGAGTGCAACGTATGCATCATAAGACATTCCCATCACATCATTACACATGATTGAAACACAATGAATGTATGTATGCATACAGACGCATTCATACATTAGGGTAAAACGGTGACTTTTTTTTCAAACCAACCGGTTTGGTGGGTATCAGACAAAATTACATCGCAATACCTATTAGCGTGTCCATGTGAAAGAATAAAAATTTTAATAATACGAATTAAAAGAAAAGACAAAACACTTACTACTTAGATACCAATAGAAAAATTTAATATAAGCTATTTGTGTATACTGTGTACGATATGAATTTGTCTAAAACGTGGAGAAATAAATCATAGATATTTTCCTTAGTCCTATATATTAGATATATAAAAGAAATATTATTCCATGAATATTATTCCATAAAATACCTGTTCGAAGCATTCACTGATACTTTATTACGTACCTAGAACAAATTCTCTCACGCTACCTGCGAGTTGATATCTCGTTTATTAAAATAGACTTTCATAAAAATATTCTAATACACTTTTTTTCCATTTGGTTCAAAGGATAATACAACAGAGTCTTCAAATGAACACAATAGAGAAAATGAATAAAATCTTATATGAAAATAATTACGAAAGAATATATTGAACCGACATTTAGTATGAACCATATATAAGGCGGATGACGTTAGAAATTCATAGAATATGTACATCTATTGTATGTGAAGTTGAGTTTTATGAGGCAGCATTATCGAACCATCGCTAAGTAAAAGTAATGAGCTTATTCCTGTGACGGCGTGGTTCCCTATTATATCATTAATGTCTTACAATTGATACAAGAACTGGTCACGCATACGACAACCAATTAATGGAATGACCATTGTAAAACTAAAAAGCTTCATAGTATCTCACAATTAAATCCAATTTATTTATATCATTTATTTATTTAATTCAAATTAATAAGGTAATGATAATTTGAATATATTTAGCAGAATAAATTTAATATTAAATGACTTTTGTGTAATGTACGTTAATGAATAATGGTAATACATGCAAGTAAAAATATAATCAACGTACCCATGTAAAGTGGTGATTGCTTACTGCCGACGTTATCGTCTACATATGGTATACCGAGTGTAGCGATGCCGGTCTGTCCGACGCCGACCACCAGCAGGCAGACGAACAGCCAAGGTATCACCACCGAAGTTATATAGGACCGGGCGGCGGTGCTCCTGGCGTGAGCGTCGTCACATGTCACCATCGAAGAATTACCGTCGGCGGAGCAAACCGGCGCTGAACCACCTCTATGAGAATCTAAATGTACATCCATCAGTCGGGTTCCGTACATGATGTGAGGGACCACACAGCCGATCACACCTACAGCCAGCACCAGCATCATGCAGGCGATCCATCTCGGCCTGTGGCCGCGACCGGCGAGGTAAGTCAGGAACAGCGCGGTACATATCTGACCGATCTCCGTAGCAGCCAACAGCGTCCCGGTCGTCTTCGATTCGACTTTAAATAACTTCTCCACCGTCGTGGTGACGCTCACGAAGTATGTAAGGAACATACCTTGCAACACCCATCCCGATAGGAACACCAGCATAAACATTCTAGTCGAATGAAAAGCCGTCCGCGGGCTAGCCTGTTGCGGCGGTAATTTACAATCGAGGGACCCATTGTTGTTTCCGGTGGCTAACCGTTCCTGTTCCTCTGGTGTGGCCTCGACGCCTTTCATAGCGCCGTCCTGGGGCTCCGGTCCGGTGCGACCCGCCTCCCCGCCCGCAGTGACACTCGCAACGACGGGTGCCCTGTGATAATACAAAAAAATATCACTTAAAAACGTGACATCAAACATAAACTCAAAGAAATTCTGACCAACTCACGTCATAATTGGATACTTTAGATACGTTTTGTTAAATCAGATTATTCTACTTAGGATATTATACGAGACGATGTCGGTATTAAACTGGTAGCATCCCTCGGATGAGTTATATCAGGGATGTATTCTGCGTCCGCGCACCCAGCCCGGTGCTGAGAGACTGCACTGTGCAGTTACAGTCGCGGCCCAGTACAAAACACTGCACCCGCTACACCCGCTACACCCGCGACACCCGCCCCTCAGCTTCTCCCCACAGGATTTTTATTGGTCGTCTATTCGTTTTTTGTGCGGTACGCATTTACACACGAAAGCTGTTTGCACACCGCCTCCCAAAGATCACTTACGATACTAAGCGGGACATGTTTTAGATCAACGGAGACATCGTAAAAATCGTCTGGATTGTTTAAAGTGAAACCATTATTTATTGATTTTTTTTTTCGTTTATTCGAATTGCGTGGTCTTTTTTGTCACAGATTCGTTTTTTTATCTAGACGTCACAGCGTCTGTCAAAAATGGACACATCCGCAATCGGTATGTTAACGAGAAGGATGTGAGCTACGTCACAATAGTACAGGAATCGAATATTAATAAGTTTTCGCACAACTAACTGCACTCGCAAAACTTACCAATAAGGCCGATGACCACTACACAGGAGGTGCACGACGCTCACTCACTCGACCAGTTCTCAAAGCAAACTATTTAACGATAAAGCTAATTACCACTGATTAATTAGTATAAAAACATATCACGACGACGTCGAGATGAATACTTTACACGACTTCTGATAAACGAGAGCCATTGGTAACTGCATTCTCAGATAAGAATACATAACTTGTGCAATGTACCATCTATAATCGATACCCTATCGCTGTGATAACGGGACGAAACACACAAACCGACCACTTATTATTAGGGTTACTGACCCAACAACCTTTAACAGAATGCCCCATTTATCACTGACGATACAACTAGATGTAAATAGGTAGGAATAATCAAAAATATATTTGTCATAACTGATTAATAACTTTCTCCAAAAGAACAAGTTCATTAAAGCCAAAGGTCAAATGATATAGCATATCGAGAGTATCATAAACTTTCACTTTACCGAAATATCTATATATATAATTTAAAAACAATAATATTTCTCCGTCCTAAAGAGATCTGAATTTATCAAAGTATTTATATATAGTAAATATGAATACGCAAATGATAAAAAAAAATCCGCTGTCTGGATTTTCAATCTTGTCGGTGGACGTGGCGTGCTGATTGCTGGCCGGCGACGTGAGGACGAGGAGACTGCAGCGAGACGCACTTTAATTGGAGACAATGTTGAATGAAAGTCAAATGCAAACCAACACTCAAACCGACTTTGCAATCTCATACAAGTACCGATCAACGATAAATTATATGAAAGAACACAATTTAACGGTCCGTCTCAACAAACAGCCCGTACAGAGATGATTTATTCCAACGAAGGGTTCGTGTAGCCGAAATCAGATAACAAATTATATACCAAAATACAATATTGCCCAAGTGCCTGTATTAACAAGTCAGATATATTAAAAAAGAACTTAACAGTCTATACAACCCACATCAAATTTGTGTGTCAGTGTGTAAAACAAAAAGATACCGCTGGGACGCAAATAACCATTCTGATGGTTCAACCAAACGTACAGTGTCGTATACTTGAAATACACTTCGTACTTTAGCCTCAAATATTTTAAAAGACGGGACTGACTCGAGATAAATCAAACATCAAACTGACAGCATCATTGACGAAAAAATTCCACATGCTCGTCCATTTGCCTTTATCATTGGTGTTATTTTCCTTAATAACATTCAAAGAATATGACAAGTTTGTACGTAGAAGTTTTCTTAGCAGTTATAAATATAGTATGACTTATTAGAATTAGTTGGAGACCAAAATCATAGATCTATTTCCAAAGGCATGTGGATTTATAGTTAGGAACATTATCAATCTTATCGACCTTGTTACAAGTGACTTTCGTTGGCATTTCAAATGAATTTATAGTACTACATTTACAAAAATCCATTTTACAGAATTATATTAAAGTTATATTATCTGTAATCAATATGTGTTAGCGTTGTTTGTAATAACTAAGAGAGACGAGGTGAAGGCGAGCAGATCTAATGCAATAACCCGACGCTCCAACTTTTATTACCTAATTAGTTAGAATTGGTCTACTCAAACGCATATCTTGACGGTAGGTTAAAAACACCGAAGCTGTCGGCATTTCCTCATTACAATTCACATACTTAGTACGATAACAATTAATAGATATTAGTAACTTTTGACAAAGCTTTGTAATATTAATTGAGTTAAATAAAATTTACTGTAAATTACATAACGCTGTAACAATATATAATTAATGTGCTAAATACATCATAACGCATGCGTGTGTGCGTGCACGATTAGTGCTATATAAGAAAATCTGCCATTCTGTATACATTATTTTGTTCTTCATCTCATTATTTAGATAAAAAACTTAAAAACATTTTCACATGAAAATAAACACAATAAATGCATATAATTTAATCACAAGTATCGCTTAAATACTTTTTATTCTAGAGACAACGCTTCTTAGTATTGCAACTTTTCTTTTTACATTGAATAAAACTTCGACATAAATAAAATATTCTAGGGCATATTTTATGTTGATCATGTTTTATTTTTATTTGATAAATTCATCATTAAAGTTTTTATCCAAAGACATTCATCGGCGCTGTAAATGAATGCTTTTGTGGATTTGAAAATGTTGGTAACATCAAACATTTCAAGGTTTCCTGCAGCTTTTTAATATATATGAATTTTAATAAGTTTATATAAACGTCTAAGCATCAGGGGTGTAGTATATTAGAAAGTCATTTATAGGTAGTTATTAGCAAATGTTGTTTCAGCACACGTAGTGCTAGTTTTCGCCTACCAAAACACCGACAGCAGCTAAGTTTTTCGTTAAGAGTAATCTCATAAAGTCGTTTCGCCGATGATTTGGAATGGATCATATAGGAAACTGAGATACTAAGAATACGACACACTTGTATAGGTTAGGACTAACTTAGTTATAACTTAAATACATGTAAATCCTGATCGAGATATCCAAAAAAAATCCAACTACCTTATTTACAACTAATAAATAAAAGATTACCCTACATGCATGTTATATTTGAAAAAAAAAACCTTATGTGTAAAAAAAAAATAACATTTAATTTGTTAAATCAAACAGAATCTTTCCAAATTAATTTAATAATCAGACACGGGAATTAAGAGCATTCCATGGATTCACAAAGAATGAATTGATGTTAGTTTTAGTTGTAGAGTGACTTAACACAATGTACATAAAAAGTTTTACACGATATTATGAACTAAATTAATATACCTTATAGAATCTTGTCAATACAAGGTTTTAGATCATAGATAAGGTGACGGTGATTTTAAGACAATTGCGAATAAATCACAAAAACGAGTTATCGACCAACAAACCTGCTGAAAGAAAATAAGCTGCAGCGGCTAGATGGTATTCAGCTTGAGTAACCAAAGATCAGATATCTATATGTAATTCGATACTTTTTGTAATGAATTAACTTTCTAAATAAATTTCATTAATACAATTATGACATCAATATAATGAAAACAACATATTAAGAATCAATAATAAAAAAACGAAGAATTTTGTTGCATGCTCTCGATGGCGAGATTTTGAAATATAATTATTATTTTCTAAATAAATAAGGTATTAACAAAAATTGCAAAAAAATAAAAAATAATAACTAATAAGCGAAGAAGCTAACGAAGTATGTTAACAGGTAATTATTACTGAAACATATTTTTCTAATCGCTTTTATATTTCAAATTTGTAAATTAAATCAAGTATCTTAAAATTATTCAACCGACTTGTAACAATCCGGTAAGCGAATTCGTAATGAATAAGTAATTTAAATTCAATAATTATTAATTGGCATTCCCGATATAAATCTATTCTTGTTTATCTGAACACGTAATGTAAGATTTGATCACGTAAGTTTACATATGAATATGATATTTTGTTATTCATATCTAACTATTTACAATAAAACGAACATTACAATTTTATTTTGTAATTGAATGACTTCAAAGATTTATTCAAATCGGTAGCTTAATGCGATAAAGTAATATTGCTTATTACATAAGGATATTATATTTAACGTCTGTTATAAAAGATAAGCTTTACAGTGACTACTGCTTTAAAGACAAAATATTTTTAACGAATAAAATTTTAAGACGTCGAACTTTACAAATAAATAACTTTGTCAAGCAGACACGGGGTTCCAAGTGGAGTATACTGAGAATAAACAAAATAAATTCAACAGCACAATAAAATAACGAGCAATGAATCGAAGTCGAAACTTAATAAGGAAGAAGAAAAATAAACAAAAGTAAGATTAAGGGGCATAATTCAGGCGAGAGAAACAAATCCTTCGGAAAGAGGTGTGTCCATATAAACAACGCTAAAGAACCAGATACCCTGTGGAGTTCCATTCGTATACACACTACAGTACACAGAATATACCGAGGCCGATATAGAAAATAACATTTAAGAGAAAAGGTGATCTCGGAGCTGGCACGTGCCCAGCCAAAATAGACGGAAAAACCCACAGGGCTAGGAATATATAGTGAGGATTACAAAACGCAGTTAGTTATCTAAACAGTAAAATTTAATGGTAGTTGGAGTTTTGAGATTGTGAGATAATCCGTCCAGATGCTCTCTAACTGGACAAGTTTTCCTCCGACCGTGGATTGCGCAACGTGACATAATCGAGCCTTGACATTGTTGATCTCATACGCCTAGCGCGTGCCAAAGTCATCCCAGGCCCCCGTGTTCATAACGACAATTCAATTGTTCGCTACACTTTGAGAAAGTCAATAAAATCGCACGTTGATATGTGTTATGAATCGCTCGCGAATAAATACCTTCAAATCGTTCATAAAACCTGGACAAGGAAATCACACGTACAAGAGCCGGAATCGGATATCACGAAACAAAAATCGTAGATGATATACATTATCTAACGCGTAATAAAGAATTTTAATAATTCACCGCGAGCACAACGTATCTACACATGAATCAAAAACTTTGCCTAAATGAGCAACAGAGTGTGGAGCAAGGTCGTTGTATAAATGACTAGTGCCAATTTGACACTACTCACCTCACTTATTGAGCAAAGTGGAACGTGTAAATGAAGAAACGTTACTGGAAGCAACAGACGAGCGAGCGGTAATGATGAAACACATGTCAAATCGGAAGGTGATATTGATTTAGATATTGAAAAAGAATTAGTAAAAAACATTCATAACAATAAAACAATCGACGAATTGTGTTGTAACGAAACGAGATCACATGACTGAAGAACTGTCCCGGATGGAGACGGTGAAAGCTATACAGTGGCTAGCAGCACCGTGACATTCGGTCCGTAGGGGCGGGATACTAATAATGTCATCATATAAGAAACGCCTCACGGGATTTGCATACAACCATCGCCTGAATACACGTGGAGAAATCTTGACGTACAACTTTTTAAGACTGCAAGCATTGTGTGCTCAACAAAGCTGTTTCCATTTTCCATTTGAGCAAACTGAATATTTTGAGGTCGATGAACGTACGCTCACAGCGAGGCGATCGATAAATAGTACCAGTTTCGATTCTTTGGAAACGATTTTTACTATTGCCCAAGACTTAAGTATGTTTAATTTATAATGTATTAAAAGTCACGAGAACGTACATTTTTTAATTTATCGCCTTGTTTACTCTCGTTAGTGCTCTACATTCGCATCGTAAATATATTAATTTGCACATTACATCGTAAAGTTTAATTTAATCGATAATCAATCAGGGGATTCAATAAAATATGATTCCACAATTAAAACGTCTTGTATGCCGATTGCGGGTAATTAATAAGCAAAACACGCGTACCAACTAAGTGGGTGAGGGCCAGAAATGCTTCGAGCGGCAGGTTTAACATCCATTACCATAAGCACCTTTACCAATCACGTCTATTTATTGTGTTTATATGTTTACAACATTATCAATATTTAGATATACTTACAAAAATCAATAAAGGCTCCTATAACAACTCTCTATGTAATTCATTATTCGGAACACATCGGGATGACAAATTTTGTAACATAAATTATAAAATTGTTATGTTTGAATTAAATCAACTCAATAACTTTAAAAATATTACATGTGTAATCGTCCTTCTGTTACAGAATAAGTCTTTTATAGGTATTTTATGTATAGTTACAGTACGTATAAAATTAGAGATATTAAAAATAAACCCACTAATACAACATCCGATTCACTCTCGTAAGACAAACGCCAAGATTCGAAGTCTTTGTATCGATAGCGGATATTATTCAAGAGATAAAATAGACTTAAAAATTTTAAGAGTTACGGAAATAAAAATAATTTTCAAAGGGACTTTTATTGACTTACGTAGCTAACGTGGAATATAAACGGTTACATAATGGCAAAATACGAAAAATCCCTATTTTAAGTTGATTAGAACACATTAATCTATTATTTACGATTCCTTTGATAGACAAATAACTGTATAGTAACAATCATCGACCAATGGCTATGTTATTAACCAAGCCGCATTATATACAGTTTGAAGACGCTTAAAATAAAATAACATTATATATCTTAACATATACAATTTCTATCGAAATAAATCCTTGGGTATAAGAAATAATTTATATTTTCGAAAGGCAACACTATAAGCAGTGCAGATAAAAAAGAAAGAGTGAGTAAGTTAATAGATTCTAGCTTAATCACCTGGTTATATTAAATACACACAAAATAAAATTATATATATACATGTGTGTGTGTGTGTGTGTGTGTGTGTGTGTTAAATAATATTGACTAACATTACTATAATTATATAGTATTGCCAGAAACTGTACAACATTAAACGATTTGACGTAATAATCTGACATTCTAATTATTTTTGTATAAACGCTTTAACAAATCGTATATAAAATAATCACAACAAGGACGAGAACGTTCCCTTTCAATTGCCATATGACCCAGTACAGAAACCTTATATATTGCTTAATGTAACTAAGTCTTTTTAAAGAATAGGTCACAATATAATACTATACTTTATAATATTGAAATATGTACTATGAATATATATAACCAAAAGCGTGGTCATTGTTTGCATAAGACGCAAATTAACTGGTTTAAATTACGCATTGAACTTAAAACATATCAGTACATATTGATATGCAGGTACACTAACCGGCCTTTTGTGTATCTCAGTCATTTGGCTAGGAAATTTAATATTTACTCTATGATAAACATAGACTTTATATAACATAAAACATTTATCATTTCTGTTTCTCTATCGATATCAATGAGGATTTTTTTTTAAATATCCTTAAATTCTATGCTTAGAATATTTCTATTAGGGTGATAAAAAGAATTTCATACGGTTTGCTTGTAAGCATTAAAACAGAAACATCGATTGAGATACTAACTTAATACAAGCCAAACGTGTACCGAGACAAACAGCAAGTAGCAACCGAATTTCCACCAACCGCGAGCCATTACCGGATGTGTAACAAAATAATAAAAAAAAACAGCCATGAGATAGCTGTACCGCGTGCCACTTAGCTAACCTCCTTACCACCAAATCGCAATGAATTTCGCGACACTTTTACTTCGGCAACCGGCTAAAGTTTCGGTGATGGCACCAATTTCTCTTTCAATGTTTCTGTTACCACGGCTCACAATACAGATGTAGGCCGACTCTTAACACATTCTGCCCTCAATTAGTTTTCAATCATAATTCGAGAGCCGTTACAACTAGTGTTATGTTGAAGGATTTAATACGCGGCACAAAAAAAGAAACTTTTTCTCAACCGAATTGGAGATTCGTACTCTGTAAAGATACTTGGATAACTGATCATATGTCATAGATAAAGGAATGACTTGGCCATTAGCACATAGCATAATGACAACAGTTTATCTCACAACTATTGTGTTTAAACTAAACACCACCTATATATAAATGTATGTAAGTCGCTGAAAATGAATCTCTCGAACCATCCAAGAGACGGAACATTAACTCGCGGAACGCATCACTTTCATCCGAGATGCCGAAAGTGAACTTTTACTTTCAAAAACATATATTTTTAACAAAACAACAAAGCAACTGTTAAGTTCAGACAACGGCGTACGAAATAATAATAAGTTTAGGCCACATTTTTAGACACTCAAAACCCACGGAATTCGTTGACGCCCCCCATATTTAACGAGATACGTTATCAGATTAAGTTCTGAGTAAATTTACAACTACACTTCAACGATATGATCGACCGTTGATCGTGAAGCCGATCTCTCGTGAGCCGAGGGGTAATGTACTAGCAAAGGACGATAACTTTGTACCTATACCACCTACTATAAATAAATGGCGGTGGTAGCTTTTTCATATAATTAACTCACTCTTAAAGCGACGTTTTTATAATCAATAGTTTTTTACTATAACCACCATTTTATAATAAAATCCTTTATACAACTTGCTTCTTCACACGGCGTCGCCCGCGCACATTTCATAAAATCAAACGATGTGATACTAAAATTATTATTATATATACATATTCGCATGCAAAATGCATTAAAATATATTTTGTCTTGTATAAAAATAATGTCAATTGTATCTTAATTTATCAATAGTTATAAATATTACGATTAAAGTATATCAAATAATATCATTCAATATAGTCAGCGATGTCAAGACGGGTATCAACCCACTAGAACAAGTCAGACGAAAGCGAAACCTCTCTAATTACTTTCATCGCTCCAGAAACGACCGGGTTTATTCAAACGAGAACTCACTATGAATGAAACGTGACTAAAAACATCTTATAATATCAATAAATATGATAATTTACTTCCCATGAGTAATCATTATTTTAAATTATTGAAATTTGATTCTGTACATAAAGCCATATGACGTCGCATACACCTTACGCGATACCAAAAAAATTTAACAAAATTTCGTCGTAATATGAAATGTTTAAATACTTGAAGTTTCCGATGTATTGTTATAATTATCTTCTATAGATTTGCAATACATCTTCGTGTGAATATCACGTACAAAGCATCCCTCCACTAGACCGAACATAATTCGTAACTAAATATCTCAGACACAAAAATATTTTTTGTACATTTATAAAACTGCATAGTGTCTATTATATAGATTTAAAAGTTTAAAATCGATACCACAATGAATGTGTTAATAAATTATTATATAAATATTAAATTGTTTTATAAGTTAAAGGTCGTGTTGGATGTTAAGAAATCACAGTATTTTGTAGTTTCTGAGCGGCTGACGGTCACTAACCGATAACAGTTATCACAACGTATGTATATACTGTAAGTGAACCGCCAGCGGTAACTCCTAAAGTAAATTATTACATAATCTTATATAAGACATTAATTTTATAATTCAATAGCATCATGTGTATTTCATATACGTGAAATAAATATTGTAATTCTTCATTGTTAAGGAAATGTTTTGTGTTATGACGTATAGATTGCATGCAGTAAAGGTTAATGCAGCCCTGGTTCCAGAGACGATGAGGTCGACCGTCTAGAGGTCAGGAGGGTGGCGGGGTGACGTGAAAATATCAACGATTTATTATAAAATTAATAACTGTATATAGCATAGCTAAGTATATGTTTTAAGGACCAAGTTACTAGCACTTTAATAGCACTGTAATAGTCTCTCTAACTCAGTGTTGCTTGGAAATTTTTAAAGAGAAATCAACAAAGGTCGTTTAAGCGATATCTCGATGAAGCTATATACCAGAAAGGAATTAACAATTTGGTAACCGGTAAGTGATAACTCCTATAAATTTTTGAATGTTCTGCTTGCCCTAAAATATAGATTCTACATAAGGACTTCAATTTAAGCTGATTATAATTTTTGAATTAACGCTATAAGAAATATTTTATCAGTGCTGCAAGAAAATAAGGCCTTGTTTATAGCCCGTTAGAGCTAATGGAACAATATGAACAAATTTCTAACTACAGCTACTAAATATATATATATATGTATATATAAACACAATATGTGACAAACGTCCTACATCAGTTATTCATTGAGACTTCGCATCTTATCTTTAAATGTGATAACGAAATCAAAATGCAATCCAAGACAAATACGAGTGATCCGATAATGTCCTTTTGACATAATTGTTACGAACTATATGCAATTTCAGTTTATATGTAATATAATAACTTGAAGTAAGTTTGTCTGTTAAAAAACTTAAAAACTCGTGACAGGCATCTATTAATAATAGATATACATTTAACGCGGACAAAACTTAATCGTAACGTAACAAATTTGTGGAGGTTATATTATTTTACATTTCCCAATGTGCACGTAAGTTACCCGCCAGCACGTGACGATCCCCAGCAATGATATGTTAATTTTATTGCTCCTAAAAACATCCAGACCGGTCCAGTTTTGAAATGGGACGAATGTCACTAAAATTACGACCTTCACATATATCGACGATGATAATTGATTTGAATGACTCATATCATAGTTCAGATGGTTTGATGTGATGTACACGCGGACCGATGTATGTTGGGCGGACAACTTTATTCCATTATATTCATATTAAAATTCAAATCAAACAGACAGAGTGTTATCCAAAAATTTTATTAAAAACACAGCACTTGAACGCAACAGAGTCATTATGACATCGTAAATGTAAATTAAAACGAGAGTAACCGAGTCGCTTTCCGCTGAATATTTTTTTTAATACTTAAATAACAACTAACTGAGCTAGTAAATAATAATATTTATTTTTATTATATGTGTAACTTACGTCGGATATATTGAACGGCGACGTCCCTTGCACTGATTGCGTAGCTTTTTGTATATGTTAGTACACTTGGTTCACTATAAGCTGTGTAAGCGACATCGGTATCGTGCGTGGCGACTCGCGTGCCTGTCGGGGCGGAGTGCCGTGCGGCGGCGGCTCTTGTAAACAAATAGCTGGTGGGGGCCCCGAAAAGCCTGGCCGAATCACGCCGCTCACTTACGTCACTAGCGATACGCACTTAATATTTACTGACATCTCAGTCATCATCAAAGATTCCCACCAAACAGAATGCCTTAAAAAATAACTAGTGCCAAACTATGTTATATGTAAATAGTGAATAATTAATAACTCATCTTATTTATATTCACTGATATACAGTCAATGGAACGGTTGGGGGCTTACTAATGTTAGGAAGACTAGGAAATATAATGTTTCTATAAAAATAAAAACATTGAAATGAAATAGAACATTAAAACGTGTAAATTCGATTGAAATCATGAACACAAAAAAAGTATAAATTGGTCTCGCTATTATCTCGCCACGCAGACCCAGAAGAATACAAGTTTTTGTTTTTTGTGTTAAAAGTTGCTAGATTTTTAAGTAATATATATTTTTTTTTATGTATTTTTTATTTATTCTTCTCGGTTCGAAAAAGATCAATGGAGTCTTACTTTTATTGGTCTGCTCATTTTAATTGGTATTCGTGACTCATTATGGTCGTATAAAACAGACGCCACCTGTATTCAACATTAAGCCCAGTTAACAGGTCCCGATCGGATAGTAAGTAGATTTTAGTGAAATTAAATCACGTATACAGAAAGTAATGAACATACTTGAAACGTAGTGTTTTAACAACCAATTAATAAATATTTTTCGTGTAAAAAAATAATATTAAAAGAAAATTTATATCAGAACAAAGGTTCTGTAAAATTTGTATAGCTTAATACAAATTAACCTTTAATAGCCAGACCTTAAACTAAACACTGTATATTTTGTCTCTCTACCAAGTTAAATGGCGAGAAACGTTTATTGTTTGATAAAAAAGCATTACTTTTTAAATCGGGAAATAAAAATATTTAGGTAAGATTTAAATCACACATATGTTTTTGTTAAAGAAACGAATGTTTCAATCAAACTCCAAGTTTCCATTTATCCTAAGTTTTAAATCTAAAGACAGATTATTATAGATGTTTAATAAATTTATACTTTACATCTAAAGTAACAGAAATTACTATGTAGAAAAATATTGTATAATTCAATATTTAGTATACAATTAACCTATAGCAAAAAAGCTAGTCAAATTTTTGTCAAATCGATGAACAAGACTGTGAAATAATAATAACATAATTTATCTTAACATTAGAAAGTCACATCCGTTATCACCGTTATAACATCCATTTGAATTGTTCATACTATCTGTTTCGACCTTTAAAGGACGCTGTTTAATAGAGAGAAACAATTAATTGTATGAAAGAAGCATTTATTTAGACTACAGAACTATTATTGATTACAATAACATTTTGTAATATTAATATAGTTTTGTTAGTAATTTATTATATATATACTAAAGAAAAAAAAAAAAAAAAACCCAAAAAAGCAACCAAATTATACCCCCAAGAACCTACGCCCGTAGAAAAAATACAAGCTGACACAACAAAAAATAACATCTGTTTAAATTAAGACTTGCTGAGGTGTGAGGGAACATTTGTAGCATCAGACCACAGCGATATAATGAATACGAACACGACAATACTATTAAAACACATAAAACAGGCCGAACTAACACGGTGTCAGATATAATTAATGATCAAATAATGTTTATTTTAAATATAACGTTAATTTGTATGTACTATGCAATAAAAATGAGAAACTCTCCGCACTTAACTTTATTAAAGCGATAAAGTTAAAACTTTTACGACGCATTCATCACACAAGTGTGACTTGAAATACTTTGTAAGTAATATTATTGCGAGGGTCAAAGCTGACCACGATATATATATGACGGTCATATCAAGCGGGCTTGAATCAAAGAAAAATTATTAACGTCTACATATTTATACTAATGCTCGCCAGCGGATGCACCTGCGCTCGTTAAAATATATATTCCCACAGAAAACATTCAAATATAATACCGTGTATGGCTAACAAGGCGAAACCGACTCACTGAAAGTAAAAAACATATGAAGTGACTGAGGATAGATATAGATTATGATTAAATGCTTTCTGATATAAAGAAGAAATTATTACGCTAACAAAACCGACTCTCAAAGGTTTCGGGACGATTTCGGGACTTATACGACGGGATGCAACAAATCTAATGAGAAATCAATACTAGTAAAATAGCTTCACAACAGACGAGTCGGTCAAACTATATTGTTTGACAATTTTAATTAATATCAGGATTATTTACGATACCTTAATTTATTCTGTGAATGTATAAAAAGAAATTTAATTTAAATGAAAGTAAAATTTTTAGGATTATGCTATGCGTATTTTTATATTTAAAAAAAAACTACAAACTCTACTAACTACATCACGTCGAGGGGAAGTAGTTTTTAAAATAACAAAATACGCGTTGTACAATTCTAAAAATATTAGCTTCATTTAAATGAATACTCGCGAAAGTCTTATATCTCATTATGAGAAATTTTATTTTTTCACTTTAAATATATATATTCACCAACTATTCATAATGTATTACCAAAATAACAACACCAGTAACAGAAAAAGTACAACTATTTTAAGCTTAAAAAACTAATGAAATGTATTAAAAATAAATTTACTATACAAGTACCAATTGTCTAATTCATTTGATGGTTATGAAAAATATCTCATATATATATTGATCGATAAATCATTCAATCAATCATTCAATCAATCAATCCATCAACAACCCAATCATCCACACATAAGCTAGTCCAACCACTCAACTAAACAGCCACATGTCTCTACCTTACTTTGTAACTGTAGAGTCATTAATAGCTCGTAAGTTTTTTCTCCATATATAAAGTTTTCCAGGTACTAAGCTATTCTAAGTTACCGACTCTGCTCGCCACCACCAAGCACCTAATAGCCGCATTAGACGAGTTACATCGAAACATGGTCAGAGAACAACTTTTTGCCTTCAAGCTTATAAAGTGAATGTGGTCAAAGACTTCAATTCAGTTTTTACTTGTGTATTATTTAAAACGAGATGCTTATGTTTTATGAGGCAATACGTCGTTATTTGCTAGAAATAATTCACACGGAAAACCGGTAACGCAAAGTGATATAGAATCTTAAAAACCGTAAATTTAACGGTTGCATCACTTCATGTAATTACTATGTTCTGTAGTAAAGGGATACTTTCGAGGTGATACTCTAAGACGGTTTGTATAAACAATATTTATACTTAGATATGATTTTATAACACATCCGAATAATGTTGACAACGTTATAGAATAAATTATTCAAATTTTTTTTACCCAAAATTTCTGGAACCGTTACAAACGGCGAGATGTCGGACATTTACAAAAATCATTCCATAAAGAAGTCCTTGAACTCAAAATGTACGAATCTATAATTCATAAACCAAACACAAAAATTATTCTAATCTTAAGGAATATATCAATTTTATCTTTATACTGTCTCTACCTGGCACAAAAACAAAACAAAACACAACATATATATATTTATATATGTGTGTGTGTGTGTGTGTGTGTGTGTGTGTGTGTGTGTGTGTGTGTGT
>DVQP01000749.1:0-19694 GCA_018231745.1 Danaus eresimus | reverse complement strand
ATATATAGCCCGTTGTATTTTATGGTTTTATGCGACATTAAAAAACTATTACACTCTTCAGTGAAACCATTATTTGGACTGAGACTTGTCGCACTGCGTTTACACAACCTCTTTACGGTTTTTTTTTGTCAAAACTATTTCCTCGTGAATCCAAATATAGTAACTGACGGTTCAAGGTCTGGACTAAAAGCTAGATATTGTGGAGTTTCAACACCACCCAGTTCTTGAATCCTATTCCGTGTAGCTTTCGCACTATTTAGTTTACCATTGTTTTGTTGTAAGAGGACTTATTTTCAGTTAATAAACCAGGATATTTCTCCCACAAGACTCCATACGGTCACATCAGCGTTCCACTATATACTGTCATTTCAGGAATGTTTTCGAAGTAAACCTTCATAATTCCACCTGACACACAGCAAGACTCCCTTTGAATGATCCTCTCTCGGCCAAGACTTCAGGTAATTGCCTTTTCTTAAATACTAATCTCAAATGATCGAATCATTGAAGTGAAACTTCTCCTGCGACTCCCACCCTTTAATTATCCCCCCCCCCCTTTTCTAAACAACCAAGGTTGGCAACGCATCCGCAACATATCTGTTGTGAATTTCCATGGGCAAAGGTGAATACAAGTCGGCCGTCTGCTCGTTGGCCATTTTTCCCATAGACAAAATTATTGAAACGATTAAAATAACACCATGCCATTTATTCGCTTATACCCCATTCAGTATTTCTCTTGCTACCATGGCTACTTCAAGCTTTTGTTTCTAATAATAACCATACATGATTATCATGTTTACCGTACTCTTTGCTACTTATTATAAAAACGTTCTGGATCTTTAAAAAAGGAATAGAGAATGATGAAAAGAAAATAAAACAAATGTATTCTTCATAGAATCAGTAGTCACTAGTCAGTCTTTAAGTTACCAACATCATGTTAAAACTATTTTTCTTTATCATATATCTACTAACCCCGGTCTGGAACATTCAACAGATTAAATTGATAATTTAATAGCTTACACAGAACCAAATCTTGTGTATTCAGTTCCAAAATCTTGTATAATAATTCACTTAATAAATAAAGAAATTTTAACTAACATTTTAGGACAATGATCACAGTAGAACTTCCTGTTGGAATGGCTTGCCCACATGTGCTTCTGTAATCTCTTTGGTGTTGTAAAGGTGTGACTACACTCTGAACATTTTACAGTGTAATCCTGGAATTTTAATTAATATTATTTATATTAATTAATCTGCCCAGTCATGAATGTCAATTGAATATATTTTAAGAATCTCACCTTGTCTTCCGTGTGGAACTTTCTGTAATGGTATTCTAGATATTGAGGTTTGTAACATTTTTTTAAACATATGTGGCAATGTTTTTGTCTGTTTGTCAAGTGTTCCAATCGGTGAGCATATAATGCTGGCCACTCATTGAAATTTTGTGAGCATATTTTGCATGAATTACTAATTTTATGACATGCCAGATGAAGTGTTAGTACATCGGCTTCTCTAAATGTTTTGATGCAGAGACCTTCAATAAAGAATTGCTAATAATTATTTCTTTTCCTTTGTGACAACATTTATAATTTAAACTAAACATCTTTGAACTAATATAAGATTAATGTCTGTAGTTTTGCAACCTAATAAAGGTCACTTGAAGCTAAAATTCTCAGTAAAAAAAGTGCTTTTCTCCTCACAACCTATATCTAGTCTTTAGTCAATTGTATATTGCGAGGACCTGACAATAGTATGCCTATTAAGAATATTAAAGTTCTTCAGAAAATTAATTTATATCTATCAGCTGCTCTCAGTCAATTCCATAAATTTTTGACATTGGCTCAATAATTTTATAACATGCAAGTAAAATTCTTTTACATGTTATATCTCAAATAGCATATCAAGTAAAACATTGACAATAACAATTAATTATACACTAATCAAATCTAACAAGTATTTATGTGTTGTACATGAGACAAAAGTAATTTAGGAGTACAAAACATATTGTTCCAAAGAATTTTTGCTAAGCATTTTTGTTATCACTTCCTTTTAGTGATTTTGCCTCAGTGGGAAACATTAATTTTAACTACAAAATATATAAAGCGACTTACCACAAGACAGGAGTGTTTTCTTACTTTTTATGTTAGAAGGTATTGTTAGCTCTCCAGTGACATCTGTAATATTAATGATAATACATCTTACAAGTTTTTTGGATTGAATATTGATGAACACGAAAAAAAATATGCTTTTAAATCAATATGTGCTTTTCTTTATATATATATAACAATTAATAACTTTGACAAAATTATAAAAATATTATTATCAACAAATAAATTACTTAAATTTGGTCAAAATCATTATCATTATTATTGTTATACTATGAATAAAATTACCTTCATTGTCTTCTGTTTTAATAATAACATTATTAAATAAATCATAATCTGTTTCTTTATTATCAATCAAACCTCCTTCTAATATCTCATCAATACAATCCGCTTTTACTTCATTATTTTCTTCAAAGAGAGTATTCTCTATTTCCACCTTGATATTCTGTTTCATAAAAGTTTAAACATATTTTACATGTTGTAAATAGTTATATTTTAAACGACAATTCAACTTACGTCTTCTCTCATGGATTTTGTTAAAATATAATTAGACAATAAACATTTGTTTCGAAATTCAATAAACGACTTAATTTTATCCAAACAACATATACAAAAATGTTGTGGTAATTTATCAAACATTTTAACCTGGAAATAAACACTTCAGTCTTATATTTAGATACGATAATAAAATAAATTAAAATTCTTATTCTTACATTTATATCAGTAAGTAAATTAAAGTAATCAATATCTTGGTCATTAAATGGCACCAAATAACCGTCATCTTTAAGACAAGCTCGACATTTCAACATTTCTTATTTAATCCGAAAATTTTAGGTTTTAAAATGAATATTAGAAAAATGATATTAATTTTGTTTAATAACAAAGTTTTGAAATTCACGTGACATATAGTGTTTTGACATTAATCATGTCGGAACAATGTATGAATGCATTCATTTTTTATGATGTAACTAAGAAATAAAACTATATCTTCTGATTGTAATTTCAAATAATTAATAGGCTCAAGAAAGTAAATGCTGTACTTATATCCAAAGTACATTTTTTGTCTATCTGTAAAATTTTTAGAACAGATGGACTTATTTTGACTTGTAATATCAATCGCAGATAGGTAATGTTATAAGCACGAAATTTGAATATTTTTAATGCACTTCACAAATGTGAAAATTTCAATTTGATTAAAAGTTATGTTACCCTTTTACTACTTCAATTAAAGGCATTTCTTTTGTTTTCAAGTCGAGATCTGTTTAGGGGATTTTCGAGAAAAGAACGAAACTATTTAATGATGATAACTTATATCTTAAAAGGAGTCTGAATGCCGGAAAAGTAAGAGCCAAAAGCTATTTACAATGTAAGATAGAATTAAACAATAAGATGAAATAAACTAAAAAATATAAATATTTATAATATGTAGTTTTTTTATATAATACATAATATCTTGTGTACCTCGTAGAAAAAAAAAATTTAAGAATTAGAACAATTAAACTAGCGTTGAAAATATTGTTCATATTTTAGTTATTGTAAAGAAAAATATTTTAAAATGTTATAAAATCTTATTCAAATTGAAATACGTGCGTAATTCAAGCAAAATAAAATGTAAAAATCAATTGATTTGTCAATTGTCAGTCGTCAATGTCGTTATTGTTGTACGATCAGCTGTGATTGTTTTGTTCCGAGAAAATGTGTAATGTAGAACAATTTGCTGATTGTGGAGATATTCTAACGATAGGAAGAGCTTTATTTATTTCTGAAAAAGAAGGTAAATGATTTGAGTCTGATACCCACGTATGTCTTTTTTTCGATATTAACAAAAAAAATCTATTATTAATTTTAGATCAAACTTGGCTTTCCACTTGTTCAGTGTCACTTTCGTCTTGTGGTAACTTGCTAGCAGTTGGTTATAAAAAACGTATTTGTCTTCTGACTGCTCAATGGATTAGTTCTACTGAAAGCAATACATATCTGATAAGTTGGAGTGGTACCCTTCCTTCTGAAATAACTTCTTGTTTAGCTCTGTCTATATGTCCTTCACAACATTCCTCACAGGTTAGTTCATAGTTAGTGAAGTGATCTATTAAGATTAATACTTTCTTCTATTAAATTTAAGAAACTTTTTAATTACAGAATGGTCCAGATTGGTTTTGTATAGTAGTCGGGTTTCAAAACGGTAGCATCGGCTTCTACACTAATACTGGCCACTTATTATTGTTAGAGAAGTTAGATGATAAACCAGTTCTAAAGATATCTTGCCACACTGGGACCTATGGTACATTACCAGACGATATTCACATTCTTTTTCAAAGTGGTGTTTGTGTGCTCTCTGGGTCCAGTTTATTTCAAACATTAAGGAATGCTAAAGCTCAGATTGCTAAAGGTATTCTGACATTTAGTTCACCTCTTCTTTCATGTAATGACTTTTCTGAAGGACAATAATTAATAACTGTACTATTTTACTTATTGACAGTCCAAGCTGGGATTGTTGACAATTACACAGTAGACAGCAAGAGTATTCCTATAAGGAAATGGAACTTCTCAGATCAAGAACAAATAAATGATGCTGCGGTTGTAGGTCTTGAGTTAAAAAATAGTTTTGATCATTTCCTAGCAGCTTCTACATATGGAGGATATGATACATGGTTATAATCTTGCTTGTAGAACATAATACATTTATATTAAGGATATGGTCACTAATATAACAGTATAATTTTTTTCAATGTATTTTTAAAGCCTAAAATAATTGTATTATCTCAGCTATGAGCATATGTTTTAAACTATTGTCAGTGGTGTTCTGAATGTGCTAAATTAAGAAATAATACCTTTACAAGAAAAACAGATAATTGTGTAGAGTTATAGTCATTAAGATTAGTTTGGGAAAATTCTTTCAAAGTAACTTGTTGAATCATTTAACATCATTATATTATTTCCTCGTATTTATGTTCATTTAATATCATCAAAATGTTAAAACTACCAAATAATGACTGACACACTGTTTTGAGCTTATTTAAGATATATATGATTTATCACATACCTACTACTTTAATGGATTAAAAACAAGAAATTAAGTTAATTAAAGCTTTTAAATCAAAACTATAAATAAGCTTCAGAAATGCTTAATTTAGTAAAATAATAAATAAATTTCATTATCTTGTAGGTACCGTTCCATACCTCCGGTTAATTCATTAATACTTACATCCGGTGTTGCACCGTATGTCGGATTTCATTATGCTTTAGAAGGCGGAACGACTCCGCCACTTCAGGATGTAGCCAGAGCTGTTGCTAATAAAATAAAATCAGCCCTGCCGTAAGTGTAATGTTATTTTTATACTTTCTTATAATTATATTTCTTTTAAATGATATTTAAAGAAGGAATAACCAATAAATCACACAAGTTTCGTTTTATTGACCTTCAAAAGTATTGCCTAACAGTTTAATTATATCTTTAATTACTAATGATTATATACTGGTAGGAATCCCAATTATTGAAAAGTTATTTACTTTTAGACAAAAAATGCTGTTATATTCCTATTTGACTGCAAAAAAAATATACGAATATGTGTTATTTTTCTTGATTATTTAATTATTTTAATATATATGATTTCTTCATATCCAGAGGTTGGTTAGGTGGCTCTACAGAGACTGCTCCTATGAACTCAGAACCACTAATAAAAGCTGAATCTTTATCAATGAGAAATGGTATATATGACTCACAGCGCTCTGGGACCTTTGTCTCGGTATCTCCTGACAGAAGGCTAGCTGCCTTCACCGACAGTCTAGGGAGAGTCTCAGTGCTCGATATCAGCAAGGGTTATATCATCCGATTATTTAAAGGCTGTAGAGATGCTCAATGTGCATTTGTTCGAGTAAAATAATATTTTAATATAATAATTTCTCTTCCATTTACAATAAATATATCAAGTGTCCGATTTTTAGATCTTCGATGCTGATAATAAGAAGCCTCAGTTGTCCGTTGTTAAGGAAATAAGAAGGGCTATGTTTTTGATTATTTACAATCCAAAAAAAGGTCTGATTGATATAAGGCTGATGCAAAGAGGCAGCAGAGTCGCTGTGTTCACGGCCACTAAGAATGGGAAACTTTTGTACAACACATGTGGGCTGGTTGGTGCCGAGAAGTCGTATAACCACAAGAAACTCAACCTACCGGAGTTGCAATGCGTTCTAATAGATCCAGATGGGAAATTAAAGAAGTTCAACATTCCCTTCTATTATTCATTGGAAGGTGAACATTTAGAGCGTTCCAAAGATTTACACATCATCAGATCAATAAGAGACATATTGAAGAAGTCGGCAGATTTTAATGACGAAATAAAAGCGGAGATCCTTGAGGGTGCTGAGAAATTGAGGACATTACAAATCAAGAAACATTGTATAGAAATGATTATTAAGAATTGTGGTATATCCACGGGCATACTAGTTGCATGTTTGGAATTATTCTGGGACAGCCTTCCTGACGACGAGAACGAGCAAGTGAAAAAGCTCAAAATCTATTTTGGCAATCTTGCACTAGTTACGCTTTTCTTCCGTTTCATAAATAATGAAGACACTGATGATATGAAGAACTTGGTTAAAAAAGTCTATGAAGCTTTTGATATAGAACAAATGGATGATGGTGAAGATATGTCGTCTGTAACACATGAATTCCAGCTCTTGGAAGATGATAATTGCATATTAGAGAGGCTTCTTATCCTGGCACAAGAAAGCGACTTTAAAGGACAGCAGAATAAAGTATCCTTCGCTGATAATCGAACTAGTTCTTACAAAGATTTCATATCATGTTTTCTATTAGAAGACAGATGTCAATTAATAACGCTGAAACGAGATATAACTTCCGAAAAGCTTAATAGTTTATCAGGCGACATCTTCAAATCCATAATTAAAGTCAAGGATTTCACTAAGCTGTCGAAGTTTATACGAGACAGTCAGATAGATCCCAAAGAAATAGTAAAACTTGTTATAATGCATTTAATGGATATGGCATTGGAAGAAATAAATCTTAATTTAATTGATAATATTATAGCTCTTCTATATTACATCTGCAGCGTCTCAGACGAAGCCTCAAATATCACATATA
This sequence comes from Danaus eresimus, assembly GCA_018231745.1. Lineage (NCBI taxonomy): Eukaryota > Metazoa > Arthropoda > Insecta > Lepidoptera > Nymphalidae > Danaus > Danaus eresimus. The sequence goes on along the minus strand of DVQP01000749.1, from coordinate 12,488 downwards.
ATGTACTGTCACCCTGGTGGGAAGATATACGTTCTTTGTTAGTTGATTTACCGTGCCCTTTGAGAAGCATGATTCTTGCGATGGCTTGTAAAGCTGTGTCCAAAATGTTCGAAGAGTCATCAGAAAAAGATGAAGCTTGGGAGACTTTGACCAAGGAAAACGCAAAATGGGGCATTCTTATCGGAAAATTGGAAGACATATCTATTTTGAGTATAATATTAATGTTTAAGGCTAATTTTGTGGGTAAGAAAATGCCTAAACTGCAATTAGACGAAGTTAACGTGAATTTGAAGTATATTTATACGAGAGGCAAGGGCTCAGTCACAGAGTTGATAGCGAAATGGCTTTGTAGTATGGGAATACCTCCCGAGGCAGTTGTGGCCAATGAATTGATGGAGACGTTTGATGCCACTAACACAGAACTAAGTGGCTCAGTGGAAGATGAATCGTTCTTTGTATTTATGGAAAATAATCGATATCATGTTGACGAGAACCCCCAGATATTCAAGTGGTTATCCCTCCTACGACGACAGTTCCCTCTTAGTACAGCAGCTAACTACCTCACTGTGAACATGTGTTGGGAATACGCTATGGAATGGCAAAAGCACATGTCGAAGACTGAGTTTTTGGAGGCTGTGGTACATTGTTTAGATAATATCACAGATCTGTATCTACGTTTAGGTCTTTGCTCCATCATTTGGTCCACATATATACGACATATTTTTGAAGCCAGCTGCCGTTTGGTAAACAAAGTGGGAAAGTTACCCAAGGACCACTTGTGCTTACAGGACTTAGGATTCAACAGCAAATGTTTAGTAAGTTTTCTTAAAACAACTAGAAATTACTTGGAGAAATTTTACACGTGCTCCATGACGCCTTTGGTAAAGGATAAAACGGTGATACAATTTGAAAAAATATGGGACGAGAGTCTTCCCTCGTTAGTCGAAGTGGCTCAGGATACGAGACATGTTAATCTTGATATATTGAATTTAAATTATCAAATCTCGTGCACGCTCTTCTATCAATGCCATTTCAATCTGAAATATTCAAAACCGTTGGACACTCTTTATGACATCGATTACCAATACATATTGGAAGCTCTCGGCGGGAATGTGGCGCAGAGGAACATAAGCATGACCTGCTCAGAAAAATTAATGACGCCAAGAATGAAATATCTAACGAAGCTTATAAGAACAGCTATAGAGACGATAAGTTGTGTTGACCATGAAAAGTCCAAGGCTTATAACAACGAGGAGTGCTTGCAGTGGATAGAAAACATCGGAGTTTTAGCCGATCTGTGGGGCATAGACACTAATTTTGTGAGAAGACAACACGTAAGTTTTTTTAAAGCACAACACTACCTCATACAACAAAAAGCTGATGAATCTTTATTACCAGGTCATCGGATTGTACCATGTGGGATACGATGAATTGGCTGAGAACATTCTAAGTTCGGTGACCGAACCGAAAGTCCTATTGTCACCTTTGCTAGCGATCACAATACAGAGGCTGAAGAGAAGTTTGGAGAACTGTAAGAATCAACCCGAATGGATCGTGTCGATGCCACCGCAGCTGTACAAGCGCATGCAGAATACGGTAAGGCTGTACTAAACGTGAGCTTCATAATACTGCTGCAATATACCGCCAAACGAGGTCATGAATAACTTACTACATTACTTAAATCTACAAAAAAAAAAGATAAACAACTAAAACCTTTCTTCGCTTTTTCGAACACACAGTTTAAATAATCCATAGTGAATTTTTAAACGAATTGCATATGTTAATATGATGTAGTCAAAATTCTTAGTCTATATATATCCAATTGGGGATATCGGGGATATTTTCATTCGTTATATCTGCTGGTACGTGTTGTTGCAGCCATTAGACACAACGATTCCCGCCAACCCGTCTCTCCCCACTACTATTCTAGTGTTACAAAAGCTGGTGTCACAGATTACAAAGAGAACGTCGGATGCTGAAAGTACACAAAACGTTAAATTGGCTGAACTCATCATTGAAAGCTGCGGACTTTTGATAAGACATAAATTATAAATATTTAATATATATTTTTCTATATAGCAATTAAAAAATAATACCACATATATGTATATGTGTGTGTATAAATGTTTTGTATGTTACTCGTTTTATTTGTTAACTTGGAATTAAAGAATTTTAATCATTACTTTTAATAGTGAAGATGTACTTTTAATTGATTCTTTTCACCTTTATCTATTTATTTGTATGTTTGTCATTGTGGGTTAAGACGACAGACATTAATGAATTTTTTATATATTTGTAAAAAAAATAAAATACCTTAAGTATGCTTTTTCTATGACGGGAAATAGATTTACCATCAGTGCTTATTAAAACAATAGCCGTAGAAATTACTATATTGAATTTTTAAATGTAATTATTAATTTGTTAAAATCTTTTTGTTGTTTTAAAAGTAACTTATTTAACAATAAATTATATATGATTTCAAAAGTTACGCAGAAATGTTGAACGTAGATTAGAGACAATGTATTAAATCAGACAAAAGAAGAAAAGCTGTAAAAACTTTTTCAGTATAAAAAAGAGAATATCTCCAAATGAAAATGAAAAAAAGAAGTCAAAAATATTCTTGCACTCATCATGACTTGGAAGCCATTACGAAATAAAAATTTTGTATTTACGATCACAAGGCTAAGTTCCAAAAGAGTATGTTATAATCGTAATCCTATATGTTTAAATAAAACTAATATTTTTCGGATTTACTTCGTGTATCTGCTACTACTTTCTACTTAAAAAAAACTACATACCCCTGACGTTTCAAGAGAGCCGACGAGATGTGAATTCCCGTCTCGTCACATCACAGAAATAGAGCTCAAGAAAAACTCTTTTAATATTAAGGAATGATCACAAGATTGTGAGAGATGAACTGCTTTCAAAAACCGTTTTATAAAAAAACGACTTTAGATCACTTATTTTGGCTTTAAAAGTGCAGTTGCCTATATCAACAGCAAAATATAACAACTTACAGTGTGTGAAAACTTCTATAGGCCCGAGAAGAGTCAAGACAACGATAAACTTCCTCATGCAACAAATATGATGAATCAGAAATGATAACGGTCATTGGAACACCAATTATTGTTGAATGTGAAAGCTGTTTGTAAATTGATCGTTACAGTCCTGATTTCTAAGGACTAATTATTATTATGCTTTATATTTATGTATACAAAATAATTTTCTAAAGAGATAATACCATTATAGGTTACATATAATTTAATTTTAATAAATAACGCCTATGAATTTGAAATCAAAAATAAGTAAAAGATAAACGACATTCTTTATTTATATCGTAGTCAGCAATTTATGATATATGATTAATGGCATAAAAAAGTGGAAATAGAGTTTTCGAAGCTGGACATGTTAAACCTTTGCTCTTATAGACTTAAGAAACACAGTAAAATTAAATGACATTTGACAGAAGATACAATTCGATGCTTTTTGTTTACTACTAATTATTAAAAAAAAATAAACCAAATATAATGTTAGAAGTCTTAATAAATCGGTAATAACTTCAAAATCTTGTTTTTAAATCAAATACAATATACTTGGTACGGTTGTATTAGAGTCAAAATTTTGGACCTACAATTTTATCAAATGTCTCTCTTTATCTTTTTCTTTTCAATATTTTAACTTCATCAACAACATAATGGGTTGCCTTCAGAGTAAAAAAGAAATATCTGATCTACATCCAAATGTTTTTCGTGTTGTGAATATCGATGAAAACGGTGTCGATTTGTGCTCTGGACAACTGGAAATCACGGAGTCTGATATTATTTTATATAGAGAAGGCAGAGATTCAACTATCTGGCCTCTTCATTCGCTTCGGAGATATGGTTTTGAAGGAGAAATATTCAGTTTTGAATCAGGTTAGAAACTTACATTTATAATTAATTGTATAAATATCTTGAAGTAATGTTTAAATGATAATTGATGGTGATGATTTATGTTGTTTTAAGGTAGGAGATGTGAAACTGGTGAAGGGATTTATGGATTCAGATGTCGCCGAGCATCCCTATTATTTCAAACATTGCAACAACAAATACAGTTAAGGAATGTTGTTCATGATTCTGTGCCCTATCCAGTATCTCGTTTAACACCATCTCCTCAAGGCAGACAAACATTACAAGCCACTGTTATCCATCGATCATCCGTTGACAATGGGCAACCAGACAATGCTGGAACAGGTTTCAATAATAACATCTCCACTATAAACAGTACAGTGCCACCAGCAATTATACCATCTCCCCATTCTCCATCTAGTGCTGACATATTAGAAGTAATGCCACTGTATCCAAGATCGCAGTCATCAAGCAACCATGTGACCAATGTTTATCAAGTGAGGGATTTTAAACGTGAACATAATAATAACCAGGCCGATGTGAACAATGAAACAAGACATGTTTATACAAATGATTTTAATAGAGACCTAGCTATGCTTCGGAAGACATTGAAACAAGAAATCGCTTTAAATACAATCAGGGATATTGAAGATGAAACAAGATTTTTAGAAAGGAGACATGTCAATGAAATGAAAACAGATTCTTCAAACCAACCTCTGTCACCTACAATAAGTTGCTCAAGTGAACATTATGCTCAACTTAGTACTGAACAACAAGAAACATCTAGAATGTATGTGAATATTGCACCCAGTACTAACAACTCAGCTACCGATATTAAAGCTGATCCAGTCCCAACAACACCTCTTACACCCAAACAAGTAGAATATTGCAATTTGACTGTTGGTTTGAAACCAGAAATAAACACTTATGCAAATGTAATGCTAGGAGATTTCTCAGATAGTGCAAAAGGTTCAAGAACAATTCACAATTCAGAACACAATCAAAAATTTTCGGAGTCTGATACCTTCACATCAATGTCGCCGGTTGAGGAAATGGAAGTCAATTATGCAGTTCTTGATATAGACACTAATAAGGAGAATATTAAAGTAGCAAGAGAGCTTGCTTCCCCAGAAAGTCAGTCATACAATAGTTCCAAAAATGAAAGCTCTGCTTCACACACATCTCAACCTAGAGCTAGAGTTGTCTCCCAGTCCAGTATTGACAGAACCACATCCAATCCAATGAATCCCCCATCTAGCATTGGTTATACAACAATTGATTTTGACAAAACTGTTGCACTGACATCGGTAGCTGCTGGTGCGGAGAGCAATATGGATGGTCCTAGAAAAAACCGGCACAACTCTTGCAGTATATTAAGTGGAAGCCCCGGCAGTAGTGAAAAATGTAGGGGAAATAACTGAAATCAGGTTTTCTTTAAGTTCAAGTTGGATAAGACTTGGATGAGTGGAAAAAGACTATCGCTTTGTTAATGACAAAATACTTTCAATTTCTGAGATTGTATTAAAAACCAAAACTTATAACATCAACAGCCAAAGGAAATTATTTATAAGCCAAAGTTAAGTAAAATATTATTTATTATGGTATTTTTAGGTATTTGATGTAACACGAGATTATGGCTTTATGGTATGAAACAAATTATTATAATCAAACAAAACATGAGCCGTCACAATTGTAACAAAATGTAATTTATGGCACAACAATATTACAGCTATGTTTGTATTCCATCCTTATATTTTACAATTATCATTAAAGTAGGTTTTATATTTGCCAAATATAGAATAATTTGTCAATGAAAATAATTGATTAGTACATTGAGGCTTTAAGTGCTTTTAAAGTGAAACGACTTTAGTTGCAGTTTTACATGTAATTAATTAATATTATTGAATAAATATTTTTAATGTCATACAAAATATATATCAAGATAATTGTAATGATGATTAAGTACAGTTGTATTTTAGACAAGCTGATATTTAATAAAAGTAATATTAAGAAAAAAGTTTCTGTTGTTGTAATAATAATTTTAAATGTGAAAATATTTTTGTAATGGTATTTTATTAAATATACATAGTGATAAAATTAAATGTAACACCCATTTAGTGGGAAAAGATCATATTTATAGCTTAATATCCGAAGTTGTACATTAATGTTAAGATTAAAAGCTTTTCACATCGAATCAAGAATTGTGCTATTTGGTACATTATATTAAACAAGTAATTTATTGTTAAAAATGCTGTCAAATCATTATATATAAATCCAGGAATAGTTTAATGAGTGTATCATAAATGTTAAGTAGTTTCATATTCTATGGGAGTAAATGTAAGTAGCATTTAATGATAATGGGGCTACCACCTTTGACTGTGACATTTTGGTAACCAGCATTGTCTCTCAGATTTATATGTTACATTTCTATTCATAATTTAGCATTTATAATGAAATATATATATTTAGGGTTCTAGTTGGGATGGTCAGCATAACACTTCAATTCAATTCAATTTTTTTTCAGTTAAAATGTTTTATTCTTATTGCCTGGATACATGGAATAAAATCTGTTAGTACAAGTCCTTGTATGTTGCGGCCTGAATATTTTCTGGGAATGTCATATAATTACGAATTGACGGTGGCAGCCCCATTAGAACCGATGTCATTATGTTTCGGCCTGAGAATAATATTGCTTTTAAAAAGTTCCTAAATTTATTCCGTAATGTTTATAGATAAATAACAAAATAGAAGGAATTTGTACAACCAATAATTGTAAGTTTAATTTAAGAATATGCCAAATAAATTTTTATAGTTTTTATTATAATCCAATTAATTAATTATTTTTTAATTTATAATTTAAGTATTTTACAATTTTAGTGAAGACTGTATGTTGTCGTTATTTTATTTTTTAATGAAAAACACAATTCAAGTCGGGTTGAGGGAATCTGGAAATATTGGATGTTTTCTTTTATTGTGTATCTATTTAATAACATAATATTATGCTCTAAAATGCCGCCAATATTAAATCATACTCGACATTAGATCTAGTTTTACACTTTAAATGTTTGAACTTGGAATGCCATATATTGTTGCCAGTTACACAATAAAAAGCAAATGTTAAAAATATATTAAAATAAGACAAATCGCTGTCATATCAGAATTCAGGTTATTATAATATTGTTTTGTGACAAATGTAATAATTTTTTTCTTAAAACTCACCATACCAATGTTGTGTACCTAAATAGAAGTTATTTTTGCCCTAAGTTTTTTTTTTAATGACCTAGTGATGTTCATGGTCAATAAGCAGATGCATAAATAAAGTGTAAATGAAATTTACATAATTATATATGGAGATATTTGTGAATGTATTATTTTCCTTTTCCTTAACCTTATCAAGAATCAAAATATTATCTTTTTGATAATTATGTATGAGATAAAACGCGGATATCAAGAGTTTCGTCAGCCTGTTTTTATAATACGTACGTCAAATACAGTTGATTAAATATTAGAATAAGTGTATCTAAATAAGTGATTTATCACTTAGTCTTCAAACGATTTTTAATATTTTAGCTCAATTTATCTAACTTATTACGTAAAGTTTATCCCAGTTTGTATTGTCAAAAAAACATTTACCGTTTTAATGCTTACGAAATTACATAACATAAATGAAAGAAAAATTTTCGATGTTCAGTTCACAAAATCATATTTAAATAACGAGGTCACAATTGAAACTTAGAAAAAACAAAGACTGGAAAATCAAAAGAGTTTATTATATAAAAACATATTTATTTATTAGTATCACAAGGAAGGCTTAATTTAAAGATTGGCTGATAAAGAAAGTAGCGATGACTAGAAGAGCAGACGACGCCAAGCCAAACCCTGCGTCACCTGTAATAAGTATGAAAACTTTTATTACTCATTTCTATAATACAAATGAAAATAAATTAAAGGGGAGTATTGTGGCCATTATGTACTTATTTTATTATCACTACCTGCCTATATAATTAAAAATTAATACAATTTCATCAAACAATGAAATAAAAGAGGCGGATAGCAACGGTCATAGATTAAAAATATCAGTATTTTTATTTAAATTCAAAATTATATCAGTCTGTAATTGATACTGAATGTGAAAACCTTTATATGTGTATGTGAATATTTAAATAGAATTTAAATTATGTACTTTTAAATACGTTTTATCACAGTAATTCATGTATACAATCAATTATAGCATTTTTCAAAAAGCTACACTTAACCTTATAATATGTTTACGTAATAATTATATTTCTGTTTCAAAAAGTTATTTGACGCATAGAAAGCTTTCATGTCGGCTGTTAGAAATATTTAGGTCGTTTGCTGAAATACAATTAGTTTGTTTATTTACTTACAAATAACTTTAAAATTTATCTTGCACATGTGTTATAAAATGTGTGTGAAAGCTGCGAAATACGCGTGTATATTAATTTTTTTTAGTAACAGTAGCACCTAGATACTTGTATTATGAATTTATTTGTTGTTATAATGATATTCTATACGAAAATAAGAGATCTAAGTTTTCTTTAAATAACAATAATTAATATTATATATTTTTTTCATATCATAGTAAAGGACATATTTATTTCGGGGTCATTGGACTTACGAGTGTTTTTTAAGATATCTGAAGTCTCTGTTGTGAAGTCCTCGGCGAGCTCCGTGGTAGACAGCGCTGCCACAACCATCGCACGTTAGTAAAACAAGCAGTACTATTTGCCTAGTACGAGTTTGCTTCATTAACCTAAACACCGATAGTTTTTAGGTTATTTAATTTGGTGTTTAAATTAAAAATGCATAATCGTACCGACTTGGCACACGGAACTATTTTCAAACAGGCAATCGTGATTAATGAGGTAAATGCTGTATTGTGCCGTGTGAGGAAGTAGAAATGTTTTGAAAAACAAAATAATGTTTTGAATATTTCTTATGAAGGAAACATATGATTTGATGATTTGGTTGTGTTACTTGGAGTTAAGTGAATACATGCAAGTGCGACTTTCTTTGTCTAATGATGAATAAAATACTAAATTGTAATGATTCAAGTCGGTATATATAGTGCAAGTAAAATAATTGGATGTCACGAGTCCGACTTACACTTTTACGGTGCCGTATCGGAAAATAGATTTGGTGACAAATTAATTGTAGTAATAGTGTTAAATCCCTAACTATACTAAAGGGGTATATATATATTATAAGTTTAAAATCGCCAACCCGTCTTGAGCAAGCGTGGGGATAAATGCTCAAACCTTCTCTATGTGAGAAGCCTTTGCTCAGCAGTGGGCTCACATAGGCTGATAATGATACTCAAGGGATGCGTAGCAAAATGACTACTAAGGAAAAAATTGAGTTTGCTTTTCAAAACTGTTAACTATTGACCGACATGGGACGCGTTTAGATTTCTCCGCAAGTGGATTCGCAAGACACAAAGTTAAAATTGATTTCTTACTTCGGTTATACATTCGTCATTTTTGTTTACTTAAACTTAATAACGAGTTTGTAAAAGAAACTTGTCTAGGTAGACAGTTTTGTTTAGAAGAATAGATAGTATAACGAATAAGCGAATACAGACACGTGCATTAATACTAGCCTTTCGTGATATCATATATATCGAAGAAAGTACTTTTGGGTATAAAATAGAGTGCAAATAATAGTAACACTTTGTATTTATATTAATTAATATGTTTTTCTTTTGTTTCAACCATAATCAATATTAAAACGTTATATGTTTAAATCAGATGCAAAGAGTAAGAGTAAATAAGATAAAAAATATATTATTTATCTATTATTTTAGTATTCAGAAGTGCTAAGGCTAGGCTGATCAAAATTTCGTTACGTTCGTTTCGTGTAACCGACTATCATAGCGCATGTTGTTGATTTTTACTTATTTCATAAACTTATCAATCAAAATTTGATCGCTAAAATTTAATAATTTGCCTACAACTGTTTCTTAAGTGTTTTTTACTTATTGTTATCAAAAAAATAAGTTGTAAGTTAATAATGTTTTATATGACATAACTTTTACCTGATTCGTCGCTGTGATACGTGAAGGTGTGAGAATAATGTGGATATTCCGTGCTGTTCATGTCTCTGTAAAACATTAGACAGGAGACTTCAGCGCCCTCTATTATGCTTTTGCTGACGTTCGCTGAACTTGTTATACCATACAGATTTTCTTCAGGCCCGGACAGCAATTCTTCCGAATCCAGATATTCCCTTAAATAAAAAAAAATAAATTTCAATCTGTAATTATATTTAAGAAAAATGTTAAATTAAAAAAATAGGGCTTTCAAATAAAATTTTCAGAAAAAAATCTGTTTTTACTATAAAAAAAAATCAAGCACAGATGTGTTTGGACTATTTTATGATGACCTCCATTAGAGGTATCATAAAAAAAAATTTTTTTTTCGTCTTATCCGCTTTATAACAGAAAGAAAATCCAATCCAATAAGTTTATTGATTTATTGGCAGTATCAGTTTAATAATGTTATTACCCATTCACGGTAATATACATGTAGGGAGACGGTGATACGTCACTAGCGCTGCAAGTTATGAGAGCGTCATCCTCTTCATCGTCATCTGATCCGTCTTCTATGAAAGTGATGTTCAGAGATGGGCCGCTACCCTTAGCTGAAACAATTCACATGTTCCAGTGTTGCCTGGCAACGAATATAAGGACAATAAAGTACGTTACTTTCAAAACTCACTATAAACCAGAAGACTGCTGTGCCTTCTGACTTCTTCTATGTTTGAAACTTCACATTCATATTCTCCGGAATCAGTCGGAGTGACATTCAATAGTAGAATATCGTCATTTTCGTCTAGTTCTGTAACACAATCTCGTATTTGCATAATTCAATACATTTTATGGTTAAGTTAATTTTTATAGCTATTTTTTTTCTATTAAGTAGTGAATAAATTAAATTAAATTCTCACTGATATCATGATGTATGGCAGCGGCTTCGTGGCCAGCAATCCGCTGGTACATCTGGCTACGTTGGTCACTAGTGCCATCTAGTGGTGTAAACCACCATTTAACAAACAACGCCTTATCAGACTCCCTAGGGTCCAATTGATATCTACATTGCAATCGAACGTCCTCGCCTACTTCTATTACATTTGGTACTGAGAATTCTGTTATGGACAATTGTCGAGTTCCTGGGCATAAAAGAGAAGGAGATTTGTGTTTTCATACATTTAATGTAGTCACAAATAAATTAAATAAAGCTATCAGAAGAGAGCATAACGTGTCTCATAAATGTAGCAATATGGTTTCTATAGTTGGGTGTAAATTAAACATTTTTTTAATATCCTACAAATTTTTATTTCGCACGATAATCAAGTCAACGTAGTATTGATTTATAATGTATAAAAAATAATTATTATTATAATAATTAAAGTTGGAAATCTTCTTTAAGCAGTGGTCATGCTCGTTTGGAGATGTGTGATTGAAAATCACATACATATGTATTAAGCGAGATTACTTTAGTGGTAGCCGTTTTATTTACCAATCGTGTCTCATTTCGTTGACCTTCTAGACAGACATACAAAAATTAAGGAAGGCGTAGTTTGTACTTATTTAATTTTCAAAATAGATCTGACATTCCGGTTCCCATGGTATTATTCTATTAATCTTTTTGATTTACAAAATTGTTTCGTCCACCCACAAAGTTCTAAATCAAGCAAAATAGCTGTACCTACGAATGAGATGGGTGCTACAAACGTTTCAAATTAAAATGATTAGGAAGTAGAATAATAGAGGCACCTTCGTTTTAATAAAACTTTATCTGTAAGCATTGAACTTGGTCAAGCCGGACTTCGTTAATTAGTTTAACAGCAGGAAAACATTAAAGATTTGTACACGGCGTTAATCTTACATCGATAAAATTTCAGCGTTAGGGAATCTATTTATAAGTTTTATAGAAAATTAGGTCATATCCCAATGAATAAGCGACTATCTTAAGCAACCTTGAGTTGGTCCGGGAATGTTAAAAATACCGCCGCGATCCGCTGCGACCTCAAGTGTGGCTCGTGCACAGTTTAATAGAATTATTCGATAAATAGACATCTCACTATTATTATCTAATCGGCTGTATAGTATCATTCAATGCTGACTACAATCAATGGACACATGCCTTTGATACGTTTCTTACATATGAATGCAGCAATCATTAATATAAAATGAAATATTTTATTGATATAACAAATTCTATCGCTAACTGAATATCGAAAACAGAACAAACGGCGATTTTAAATATATTTGTGTTTATTTACCGACGGATTCCATCGACAAGCTTTACGTTCAGATTAACAAATAATATCAGATATTTTGCGCCTTTTTTTGTAATGAAGAAATGTTTTATGACTTTACAATCCTTTATACCAAGAAGGTATATAGCATAAGAAATATTTTCTCTATATTTTGAAGTCATAACTCTAAAACTTTGGATAAATTAGGCAATTTTAGCGTTTGGAACAATACCAGAATCCATTAATTTGTTTGTGATGAAATCGCTTCGGGGAAGTGTTTATCGGTCAAAAAGGTTTATTACAAAAATTTCGGTTCCGTTA
>DVQP01000748.1:0-19720 GCA_018231745.1 Danaus eresimus | reverse complement strand
CAAATGAAATTTTATAAAATAAGATACCTAAGAAAATATATAACAAACAATATCTACTTAGGTGGTCTGTACCATTTTGTAGTATCCTAAAAACAGATCCATACAATTCATATATATATATTTATAATTCAAAAGTCTGAAAGTAGAAAAAAAATCTTTTAAACAAATGTTCTACACAATTCATCTTTATCAAAAGTAATCATTCGATTTTTTTTTAAACACAAAACTATTCAACTAGAAGTGAAGTAGTTATAAGTTCTGAAATGAAATTTTCTATTAACTTAATGAAGTGAATCTGCAGAACATATTTCTTTTTCAAATATTTGAACCCAGATTTTATAATTATTCCTCGTGAAGTTAATGAGGACGGCGTAAACTTCCTTGGGACAATAATATTGACCCTTTTTGTCCTCACCACCGTTATTACAAACCAACTCTGGGAAAACAAATCTCAACGATGCTTTCAAGCTTATGAAGGGTTTCAGATAGTTAATTCTATCTGTAGCATTAATGAAATATTTCTTTGTTAATTTTTTATTACGTTCTACATTTTTAAAATTTTAAATCTGTAATATAAATATTCAACTTACCACATTTTCCGTGATACTTGATAGTGATATTAATCTGACTGTCACAAGCGTGCTTATCCAGATGGCAAGTTGATGGATACTCCCGGCCATCGCTCCCGCAGACGGTTTTTCGTCGTTGACAATTACGGGGACAACGACATTCTGCGTTGCCATAGGATACCACGCATCTCGCACCAGTGGGGCAGGTTAGTCCTGAGCACGGATCTCCCGCTTCTGTTACATATTATGATCTGAATACTCAAACTAAATGCTTTTACTCATGAAAAGAGAGACCACAGCTACCAAATAAATTAAAGCTGATCACAGTATATATATTGAACAATTTTATTGATTCGATCTTTAAATTATCAGAACGACCAAATTTTTATTTTATTAAATGTATTCAGCAAATAACGATGACTATAATTTTACTTTTCTCATTTATTTACTTTTTTTTAAATCCAAAACGACTACACTTAATTTTGAATATCATACAAAATACCAGAACACCTACCACATTCACCCTCATGCTTGACGCGTAAGTTGAGCCTTCGCTCGCAGGCTTCTTTACGCAAGAAACAATGGTTACGGTAAGTTCTTCCAGCGGTGGAACAAACGGGTGACGCAGAGGACGGACAGGAAGTGGGACAAGCGCAATGGGCGCGTCCGTCGCCTAATGACACACACTCTGCGCCCCATCGACAAAATGTCTTCTCACAAGCTTCTGTTGAATAAATATTTTGCTCATATAGCTCGTTGGTTCATGTTGTAAACCTAACTAATAAACATTATTTGCTTATTATTTTAAAATATTTTTTTATTTGAATTACTTAGATATTATATTTTTATCTTATTCCATAATTCCATATTGTGAAAATCAAAATTAATAATATTTAATTTTACATTATCCGGAAGTTTGTTGTTTACCTAAAATAAATGTTGTAGAATTATTATTATTTAAATTGCTCGTTGGAATGATTAATATTATATAGAACGATATGAGAGATTTCGTTTGAACTAAAATTTTATGGGACAATATTTATGCTTTAACATTTAAAAATACGCAAATAAATTGTTGCATTGCAAGGATTTCATTATAAAAATTTTGTTTTAAATTCAATAAACAATTGGACATTATTTATAGCAGTTATCCATTAAAATAAATTTGCTCAGAAAAAATTGAGCGGAATATAAATCAGGCTGAAAATATTTTCAAATAAATAACTCGGATTGAAAGAAATGATTATGGAAGTAAGCATTGTGGAATTTTACAATTCCCAATCTTCTACCTGAGAAGACTCAGCCGTGACTAAATTATTAAGGTGAACGAAAATAAGATGCGAATATCTGTTAAACCACCGCATTGTGTCAGGAGGCTTTGGGATTACCGATCTCTATCGCCTAGTTAAAATTCCAAACAGAGATTGTCGAGCGCAAAGTCACATAAGGCTTTAAGGAAAGTTATTTACAATTTTCTTGTCGATCTCACAATCAAAAATCTTGAATGGGTACAAATTTTATATTCAAGTTGAATTTAACTTTTAAAACAGTTTACCTTTAATCTAATCTAGTAAATAAAATTTAGTGTTAGTTTGTAATTTCAAACCAACACCTTATCAATAAAACCTGCATGTGAAGGTATTTACGATACCTTCAAAAAAACTTCAATTTCCAAAATTTATGTCGATCTCGAGAATTCTTTCAATCTCTAGAAATCTCTAGAATTGCAAAGCCGACTAAAAATTCACTTTCAGATAGGTAAAGTAATAAAGAGTTATTTTTAGTAACTTTAAAAAGAAGAAAGTTCTCTACTTGACTATATATTTGTAACGATATGGCCAATATTCAAATAGATTTTTTTTATAATTTGATATGGTTATTTTCACAGAATTTCTCTGCCCCAAATTAGGATTTGATAAACGTATGTACCAGAAATTAAAGAAATCTTAAAAGGGAGAGAAAGTATGTCTTAGAAGAAGTTTTAACATTGGAAGCTAGTATAAAATAGCTGCTATTCAATAAAAATACAGCCTCAACAACTCTTAGAATCCTTGTGAATAAACAATATGAAATGAAAAAAAAATTTGACATTTTCAAGAAATATGACGTAACTATGTGTAATGTGGAAATCTCATCACATTTTAACCATTTTTTATAGGATGAATTAGAAAATATACTGTATTAAATAGTGATTGAAATTTGATTCGTATTGAACAAATTAATTTTTATAATAATTGAAAAAAAAATCAGTTATATCAAAAATGGTACCCGTTTCTGAAATAGATCCTTTTGAATTATCAAATTTTTTTTTGTACTGCTCTCCATAAAGTTACATTTATTACGTGGAAATTTATCAAAAATCAAGATTAAACCAAGAATTCATTTCCTTGGGCTTATAAAAGCTGTGGAAACCAACAGAGGAATCCGCTTAAGGACGCAAAAGCAAGCGGAAATAACAATTTTGAAAGAAACAAACAAAATTCTAGAACGCGAATCGCTGTAGACGCCAGATATAAATGAAGACAGGAGGGGAGATAAAAATGATGGCGGATGCTCCGTGAATTGAAGAAAATTAGGATATTCACCGCGCGGCTCTTTCAGGTGCGTTCAAACTGGTTTATTCACAGTAAATTCTTTTTGGTGTGTATTATTAATATTACTTCAAACTGTTTATTTTGAATACAACGATTTATCTCGTCATAAGGAGGAATAATTTTACTAAATACTTTATATTTAATTAGTAGATAATTCAAGTAAATTACTATACATCGTTGTTCATTTTCATACTTTTTCTATAAGTATTAATTAATATTGTTCTAACTTAAATATGTTTAATATTATTATTTATTTCATAACAAACTAATTGACTCTTTTGAGAAAGAGGAAAAATTCAAGAAGTATTCTTTATTGAAACGATAGTAAAACTACTTTTAAAAGTAAATATCAAAGTAATGTGAGAATGTTATTAGTTAATATACAACAAATGAGTTACAAAACATTAAAAGAAATTTTGTGATATCATATTTCTGTAACGAAATAAAATTGAAAAATCTAAATATCAACTCGAATCATATATCGACTTTTTTGTATCGGATGTCTACCGTTCAGCTGTGATTCCATAACGTCAAAGTAAGCGAACCTACAAATTTTATAAAAACTAATTAGCTTTTAAATTAAATATTCCAACATTGTCTATTTAAACTCTGTTACAAAGCGTTTTGACTTTCGTGGTTGGCACCCGCACGATGTGAACATGTAGACTAAAGATAAGAGCGACAAAGGGACATAAAACTTCCTAAAAATCATTGTGACTTATTACACAATTTTAGAACTTATCAAGAAACTTCAAAGACTGAACATAGATAATATTTATAAGTTTGGAATTAAGTATAAAATAAGATTAATTAATTAATTGAAATCTGTATAATATAATAGAAAGTTAGTGATTTTGAATAAGATAATAAGTCCACGTCGTAACCTCGCTAAGTAATGTGCTTGTAAAAAAGATTGTCGTAGTGATTTATCATGCTTACCTTCAGGAGCAGGTGGACGAGGTTGATAATGTAAATCTGTAACAATATTTTTTAAATTAAAATAATGAATAAAATTCAAAACACGCTTATGCTAACCTCGCTAAAATAGATACATTTTGACAAAATCACTCATTCAATCGCTCTGTCCATTTGTAAATCCACTCGCTTTGTTATTTAGAGTAGAAACCACAATAATCTAATTATTAAGCTAACCCATATACACCGCAACAGTTTAACTTTACTATTTCAGTTCCATTAGTTTTTAGTGCCATTTGCATCTTATGTCTGCTATACCAACAAACATACAGATACAAAAGTTGTAACAATATTATTCCTGTAAAAGAAAGACGTTTCTGGAGTAAACGTTGATTGGTATTGCATTAAGCCATTCTTGTAGGACTAAACGATTGTTTTGTCTCTCTAAAAAATTTTCTTTGTTAATTTAATGTGTTACAAAACACATTTTTAAGTAAATAGTTACAGATCTATAAATATAAAAACAAAAGAGGCCGCTGATACCCGCGGTCACAGGCCGCCGTGCTGAGGTGCCATATTGTTTTATTGCAAATTGGTTAGACGTACCTCGTCTGTCCTTTACATATACGAGGCTATTAAACAACGGCCGGTGTTCAGTCACGTGTTAAACGAATCCAATAGATGCACAACGTTAGACAGAGAACGGGAATCGACTTTCATGACACGTAACTAAAGTTCGAAAAAACGTTATGCAAATATCAAACTCCATCCCCGCATTCTGAATCGTAGCTATGTAATCTAAATGTTTGCCAAAAATTAAAGCGTTTTCAAAACTAACGTCCTGTACTCGGCTGCTAATATATGGATACATGGCAAGGCATTAGGTTAGTAATTTTATACCACCGTGTAGCAGTTAGGGTACAAAGAATTTTAACTTTGTAATAAAGTGTTTATATAAAACTGGAAAACTTAAAGCACTTTTTATTTTATTACAAACCCACTAAAAATGTATTTTACTTAACATGTTTTTCATCTTAACTTTCCTCGAAAACCCAATGTTACACATTTTGACGAAAATATAATACAATCATGCAGGAAGAAAATACATACATACATATTTATCCCAAATCGTCCCTCGACCGAACCAAGTGGCCTATTTTAAAAATCACGATTAAATCATTAATCATTACATTGACAAAGAAGAATTTGAAATATTTATTGAAAATAAAATCATATTAAAATTTCGATTCCAGTAACAGGATAAAAATATATTTAGAATATCGATGCTGCTAGCATTTCTATTGAATTGGAGATTAAATCCGGAGGAGACGCAACAGGAAACTGAAGTAGTATCGATTTACAAGGAATCATAGCGACTACAGAGCCGCAACAAATTGAAATTGATATCATCGGTGGGCAGCCACCGGATATTACGGGTGTCAAGCGCAATCACGCACTTACCTGCGTTCTGAATCTTTAGATGTTTGGTACGCTTCTGATAACAACATAATGAAAATTTTAAAACAAACAAAACGTTTTTGAAATATATATGCACTACTTGAACGCAACCAGTTAATCTGCTTAATATTTTTTCAATGGAATTATGACTAACATGTTGCGGGTTGTAACAGAAATGAAAACATAACTTCAGTGAGACAGGAAACATTCCAGACGATCTTTACTTTCATTTCCATTTCAAACCTTATAACTTCTACATTATTCATTTCTACTTCTTTTATATATGTAAAGCAAAAGAAATGTGAAAATATAAAGCAATTATAGTATCGGAAACTCCAAATATTCTGACAAGCCGTTCATTCTCTTTCGCACACTCTTAAATTAATCAAATCGAGCCATAATTATCATAATGATATTTATTAATACACTTAAGTTATGTCTATGAAGTTCGGATGATATATTTCAGGATCCTTCTAATATACGGTGACTAGGCGCTGCTTATTAGGGTAAAAACCTGCGTGTCAAGGGAACGTTAGTCAATTTTATTCATGTATAAATTATAGCTTTATACTCAATAATTTTATTGTGCTGGACCAGAGCGTAGCGGCCGGCGTGATTTTTTAAATTAACAAAAACATTGAATGTAGAAGAATACTTTTATAAAAATGGAGGATAAATTTTATACACAATATATATTTTTTGTAATTAAGTACAACCCGTAGATTTTTATAACCAGAATAGACAAAGTAACAGAATGAGTATGTCAATCACACCCATAAATATTTTGTCTTATCTTTTAAAAGAAACGGAATGTACATATTTAATTGTTGAATTATTATTTATAATTTCTCTTCAAATATGACATTAATGATATACATATGGAGTTAACGTAAATGATTAAGATAATTGCTTACGCACTAATAACTTTTACATGATGTTATTTTGTAACACGGAATTTAAACTGCCTAAACGAATTTCCTGATACACTAAATATTTCAAATTCTGTTCATATAATCCGCAAGAATTTCGTGCTCAGATAGCGTGAAAATTAATCGATCGATTAACCATTCGCTTCAAAGCTAAAGTTAAACGTGAGCCGTGAATTACTCTTGCAGCACTGTCAGTTCAATTATTTCTGATAAAACAAAAAAAATGTATGGACACATTTTTCCTATCGTATAGACTTTTTGACAGACTGCAGAACATCCGCATCTCTTCAGATTGTATTATATTCCAACGTAACTTACTACAGTGTTCGTTTACCAAATATCCGCATGAATACGGCTTCGTTAGCAATCAAATGTTGTTATAACCTATTTTCATTTACCGGATAAATAATATTTATAGGTATTGTTTTTCTCAAAGAAATATTACTGTAAACTTAAACCATAAATTGATAGCAAGTGATTTAAGATTATTATTATATATTAATAATTAATTTGTCACCTCATTTTTTTTAATCAACAATGAATTCTCAGATATGGAAAAATAACTTTTAGTTGCATGCATTGCATGCAATTATTTTGTTATAAATGAAAGTACAAAGAACAAACATTGATATTAAACTGTAATATTTCGGAAGATTTCTTAGTTCCTTTAGTTTCGATGCAACTTCAAAATCTTTCATGTGGGGGCCGAAGTGCCGCTAAAATAAATGTTCCGTCAGAGAGAAAAACGACTGAAACGCCAGCTCCTCACAGCCCCCAAACACTTATACTTCTTACTATTTCATTTCAACAGAATCAAACGTGAACTAAGGGCGCAGGCCTTACAAATGGCAGTTATTATTTTGCTTTGACGGTGTTCAACCATAAAATATGTTCAGGAAATTGTTATATATTTTTATAATGATATTAAAATAATATTAAATTAGGAATAAAGTTTTAAATACTTACAATTATTTGTCAATAAGAACCCTGTTGATACGCCAAGTAGTATTAGAAAAAATATTAACAACAGAACTATAAGTGCTGGTCGGCAATAGTGTATCCAACAGTAGTCTTCTGAGTTAGCTGCTGGGGCATTAGATGACCACGGACAACATTTATTACAAGAAGAATCAGGTTCGGTTGTAGACCGTACCACTGCGCTATTTCCTTGTTGATTAACTATCACACCCTGAACCGGAGTTTCATTTCTTTGACCATAGGATACATTTTTTTCAGAAAGATGAGCAAATCCCGAGCTCTCCTCATCTTGTGAATTACCATATACTCCATACGATGCTACCATGTCGACACCTGAAAGCGATCTGGTCGTGTCGTTCGCTCCAGTATCTTGTACTACATTATTGTCTGTACTAGGCCAACATTCACAAGAACACCTGTCCTCCTTTCTTCTCTGCCTTAACTGCGCAGCATCAGATCTTGTAGCTTGTACATCAACTTTTTTCTCTTCTTCTTTTTTATTTTTTGTTTCCCGAGAAATGCCGTCACTATTTTCATTATAATTACTTTGAATATTTTTATGGTTTTCTATATACCAATGTTTTTCTTCCGCCCGGAGCGTGGTGTCATTGTTTCCTTCATACACATCCGCATAATTTGAAAGTGGGTGCGTTGAAGGACTGTACACAGGTACGGAAGCAAGTTGTCCGTAATCTCTTTCATACTGTGGCGGCCTTGAATTTGATGCATAGTAGGTTGTTGACAAAGGTACATTGTAATCGTAGCCCGACCTGTTCATTTTTATTCCTTATGCGCATCTTTTGAGTTCGATTTTCTTTAATAATGTCATGGCTTTTGCTAAATAAAATTCACCGCTTTACTTTATCGATTTATTAATATTATGATGCAATCGCAGTTGAGTTATATTGCCACTGAATGTTTGCAAGCAGTAAAAAAATCTTTGTCTCAAATCGCTATGAAACAACGGTATTCTGGAGGGAAAGATAAGTTGTGAGACTAACTTTGTTGATTTTGCTGTGTTACATTTAGAAGCAGTAAGTTACAGAGCTAAATACACGTGTTTATCTCATTTACTACTCCTGTTCGACAATGGTATTTATCTTTTGTATTAAGAAGAGCAACCCTTGTTCGCTCGCTACAAGATGAGGCACAAAGAGAAAACTATTCAAGTAAATAGATAACTAAGTCGTTAGCAACGAGAAATATAATTTTTTGTCACATATTACCATTATTGTGTAAAAGATACACAATAATTCTTATAGAGATTTAATTATAAATTACGTAAATTTTTATATAGTTACTTTCATAGAATTACCAAAACTTGTAACATTTAAAACTTTAAATAAGAAAGTTAAAAATCTAAAGCAGGTCAAGAAACCTCATACAAACAACGTTCCAGACTCAGATCTTGAAAGCATACAAAAGACGCATAGAAAGTTACGTTACATAATATCTTATATTTACCGTGAAACTGTTTTAGTCAAGTAACCTTAAATATAAATCTATCAATATACACATAAGTAAATTGTTTCAAGACCATTTAAAATATCCATCCTTCCACTGCCTATCAAAACTCTTAACTTATAAACGAAATAAGATTCAAACTTATTGGAGGATACAAAGTTGTTTTGGGTTGTTAGTAAATTGTTATACATTATCAAAGCTCGTTTATTTTTATAAATGATCAAGAATTACTAAGTTGTACGTAGAAATAATAGTTATCTCTAAAGTATCATTTTTTTAAAGTTCCAATTAGAACAACAGAAATATATGAGTCTCTATATAAGTGATGAGAATCGGCTTAAGCAGCTCAATGAAAAAGTTTATAAGTTTGAATAGTTGTACCGACCGCTGAGTGCAGCTTAAGCTGGAGCATTTCAGAGACTAAAAAGTTGGTTTTAAAACTATTAAGCCTTGATATTATATAATTTAAACGTTATAAAGCTTTAATTTAATATGTAACATTCATATTTCAGTTTGATCTAGATAAAAATATTATTCATGGTTAACAAAATATCTACCGCAAACCATAAAGAACTCCTAAAATAAATGAAAATTAAACACAAGTGCCAGTGATATACTTCTGTTAGAATGTTTATATTAAAATTTTATAATTTAAAGAGAATTATTTTATGCAGACGGATCATGAGAATAAGTTTATTTATATATACATGAAGATGAATTTTATTATTTTGTGTAGGTTAATGTGAATAAGTGCTTTCATTCTAATTTATGTATTTTAAAATATCGCGTTAGTGTCAATGTCAGTATAAAACGGATCTTTAAAGTACTGCCAGTATGCAGCAGTAAGCAATATTACAGAGCAGACTAAGCAGACGTTGAGTCAATAAAGTGGAAGTATAATGTACCGCTCAGCAATTTCAGCAATCGTTTCGGGTCACTGTTATGTATTAGAATGCACGGTAGCCACCTGAACATGGAATGTATGCAAACAACAGAAACATTTAAATAACCACACACCAACTTATCATGGCAACGTAAACGGGTTACTGTGTAATTTTCTCGTTTGTAATGTTTTCAATTGTATGAAATCCATTCTAACATACTACACGGGCGTCCATGCTCGTAAAGTTTTGTTTATAGACACCGAAATTCGTGGTTCTCATTTAATTACGCCAGGATAATATTGAATTATACATAAACTCTCTCTCGTATAAAGTCTCGGGTTATTATAGACTTCCATTTTAATATTAAAAATTATTTGTTGGAGTAGGTAACTCTTTATTTTTACTATAGAAATAATATCATAAAGTGATGCTACAGTAGGTACTTATTTAAACGCTTTCATGAAAGTACAGCTTTAGTTTGTATATTTGATTTTACAACATTATACAGTAAAATTATCAATAACCTTAAATTATTTTAAATGAACAAATATATTTAAAAATAAATTCATAAATTATTGTCATTATCTTAACAGTAGAAGATATTAAAACACAAGTGCCCAATTTACGGTAATAAAGCAATTTTCGGATTCTAAAATTTTAATATCAACATTGTCTACATCATTATATAAAACTAATGTATTACATATATTAACAAAAAAATCACAATATTAAATAGTCTAAATTAAAAATTGTTAAAATTCTACACCAACTTTCAGCTCTTTATTCAGACTTTTCAAGTTTCACCTTGGAAAATATAAAAAAATTAAATCCTTTTGTCTTTGTTAAACATTTACAGTCTTCTTCACAGAACACCGATGTTATAAAAGGAGGTATAGCTGCTATATTGAAAAACACAATTCTCTCTAAATTCGTACACTTAGTAACAAAAAGGCAAACTTATCAAAAATGTATTCAAACTAAATACATTAAATTGAATACTTAAATGTTCAGATTTTTTTGCAAAAACTCCAGATGTTTGATTGTACATAATTTATTTAATTATAACTTTATTAAGAAAAAAGGATAATAGAGGCAATACTGGTATAAAATGAAATTTTCTATTGACATATTGTAATAACATGTAAAAACTTATGTTCCATAAACTTAATTTATCTATGGTTTGAATGTAAATAATACTTAACTGTAACTATCTAAATTAACAAAAAAAATTACTAAACTATGAATTAAGGGAATATATCCAAGGGTTTATTATATGACACATATCGTGTCATATAATAAACCCAATAGAATATAAATAAACCCAATAAAAATATTCATACGCACACACATACACAAATAAAGGTCGATCTTTATTTGTGTATGTGTGTGTGTGTGTGTGTGCGTATGAAAATGTGTATGAACAAATTGCATAATCCACATATTATTTTCAGAAAAGCTAATATCACAATGTACCACTGGAGTTAAAAAGTAAAATTTGATAACATATCCACCGAACTTCTTACGAAACACGTAGTTTTTTCAACTCTACGGAACCTTATGACTTTTTGTGCTTGCAATCATGCATTTTTATTTAAAATATAAATTTTTGATGTAGAATCATAATCATTTACTAAGATTCGTAATTTTTATGTGCATGGAAGGGTTAAACTATTATTTAATACTTGTGATTTTCACTTGTCATACATATTATGTATTAGAAATAACTTTAGATGTAAGAGAGGTAGAAAAATTGAATCAGCATATCACAGCAGCATCGTGAAGTCATAGGACCTACGAAGAGGTAATCTTCAAAACTATTAATCTCTTTTATATAATATGTTTTGTTTTTCAAAACTTAGATTGGCCCTTATGTATTTCATTTAAGTTAGTGTGTAAATCTACTTTCCTTTATCCGCAGATATGATACATCATAGTTTTAAATTAATTTTAATTTATTGTCATGATAATAACACGTAACTATGTGAAACTGACATATATATAAAAGCTAACTGAGAGCAAAAAATAGAAAAATAGAAAAAAAAATGTGAAGATGGAAAAGTAACAAAAATTGTTTACGGTTTGTTATGTTACTTAATAAAAACAAAGTCGACCGTGTTTGCTGTGCCTTCACGAATATTGTCACATCTCGCGTGTCGCACTATTTTGTTTGACAAAAATCCAAATAGACTTTAGTAATAGGTTAACAACTGAATACAAACGTTCAAAGTTACAGTATCTAATAAAAACTTTTAAACAAAATAGGATCTATCGTATGTTAGGCTAATAAAATTTCAGTAAAGCACATATTATACAAAAGATAATTCCGTTAATAATCATTCTGAGAATATCCGAGAACAATAAAGGAACTTTCATCGTAATTTTTTTTATGACTTCAAAACTTCCGATTTCATTTTTTACCTGATAGATTCAAAGTTATTATAAAATTATTGGGATAAATATAAGATTGTATGTATTATATTTCGGTAATTTAAGAAAGCGAGGGATATTCATTCTTTGGAGTGTTTAAAACTATACTTTTTATACACGTATTGTTTATTCGTCTACATTTATTGCATATACTTTGATTATTACTTATAATGAGTGCATACTATACATATTTATAAAATTACACTAATCGGTAACCTCATAGAGCTGAAACAGATAATTAACTGAGGTATATAGGGTATAATACTGTGATATCCGTTTACATGAACATTTATTTATCTTCATGTGCCTGAGAAAACACAGAAATTAAATTTATTCAATGTTTGTCTTCTGATATTCAATTTGTCTTTATCCTTTCATCGTCTCTAAGGTATTGTGAGGGGTTACTTTTCTTTTCACTGCGATAGAATAAGTTAATCTCAAATATATGAAACCAGACATATTAAACTTTTTTCATTCCAAGATTTTACATTTTGCATTTAAATTAATTTTTAAATCATAACTTTAAAAGAAACTGTTAAGCTTCCATTGAAATAAAATCCTGAAGATACATACACTGGTATTATATAAAAATTAAAGGCTATTTTAAATATTTGCTAAAACTAGCCTGTTGTAAAATTTAAACTTTGAGGGTTAGCATTTTAGAAGATGACATTTGAATTAGTACCAGTAATTTATATTGAGAGATAATTTATGATATTAACGCATACTTTGCCTTAAAATTTTCAAAGAATTAAGTGTTATAACCTAAGTCATTACTTAGTTTTCATGAAAAAATGTCATCTTAGTTCTAATACATAACAATTTTTCAATCTACAAATTGGATTAAAATCCCTCGAAAATAGAAGCCACAACCTAATTATATTAAACCATTTGAAGTAGATCTAGTAAATAAGGTACCTTAACAAATTAATAGTCTTTTTATTGAGTTCACAAACATCGTAAAAACAATG
The DNA here is from genome assembly GCA_018231745.1 of Danaus eresimus. Lineage (NCBI taxonomy): Eukaryota > Metazoa > Arthropoda > Insecta > Lepidoptera > Nymphalidae > Danaus > Danaus eresimus. The sequence goes on along the minus strand of DVQP01000748.1, from coordinate 6,531 downwards.
TTACTAAATGAGTTTCGTAAAGTGAACATTACATTCACTACAACAGTTTACCATCCTTTCTTAATCTTATGATCTGAAATGTATGCAACTTTTTTCATGCGTTAAAATAAATAGTTTTGTATATATAATAAATTTATTCATTTTTCAGATAGTTTTATTTTGGATTTAATTTAATTTCATCAGTTCATATGGAGGTAAAAGTTGTTTTTTTCGCAATTTACTCTAGAGCAATCAATCAGTATGCTGCAATCACTAATTGAAAAAACCATAATGTCTTAACGAATAAACAATAAACTAATGACATAAAAATAATTCGAAATAATAGAAAGGCCTAATGGTAAAATATTAGTCGTGTCCGACGGACATGTGGATTTATTATGTTGATATCGTCTTTTAAATATCGGATCAGAATTTTGAAATATTGCTACGGCCTGTTGTCAAAAGATTCCGAAAACATATTACAATCAGTCAAGGACTGATGGTTACCGAAGAGGTATCATTAAAATCCAATTCTATGATAACTCAATAATAATTCCGGGTGAATTATTTTTATACACTCTAATATGTGGGTTTCAGATACTAGCAATATTTTTTTTAGTTGTGTTGTTTCTCTATTTCTTGTAAACGGTTAGTAAAAATGTCTGTCTCTGGACTGCTTAAAAAGGAAACGTTTCAGTTCCTGTAACACAAAAATAGTATATTGAAGATGTTGTTTTTATTTTTAACTTGGGTATAATTAGATAGAAAATCCAATGCTACCAGAAGAATAGTATAAATTTTATTTTTAATTTTCTGATTGAAAAATGATATTGTTATAATAATTATTAAATAATAATAAAAGTATGTTTATAGCGGCATCTTACTAGCTTTAATAGAATAAACGTTATCAAGGTTGCCCATTAATCTTATTAATTATGTCCAAACACGCTTGTTATATTATTTGATATAATGTATTAAGTCTTTAATATGATACATGCTGAGTCTTATCTTGTATAAATGACATTATAGTAAATTCTTATTTTATTAATATATTATATTTTTTGCTTTAATTTCTTTTCGACAATACAAAAAATTTGAAACTAATATTACAGAATATTATTGTATTTTTATATAAAGACAACATTGTTATTTAATACAAGAAATACCTGGGTATATATGATATTGGTAGAACCTATTTTGTTTCAAACGCGGCTTCCCATAGGTAACATGACATTACATGCATGTATTTATATCTAAGCTTCTAAGTAAAAGTAGTAAACAGAAAGTTATTAGTTCCAAGTATAACGTTGTCCAGTTCAGGGTGAAAGAAACTACTATTAAAGTTGCCCTACTAGCGGATGACAATTATAACTTACAAAAGTAATTATGCGTCGTATTTATGTACGCTATATTCTGTTATATTAAAACCACTCCACCAACATACTAACATATAACATAGGCTGAACACGATTCAAGCGATCCTACTTTCATAATATCATAAAAATATAAATGTTATGAAGATTTTGTCTCATTTATATATGTTTATTATCACTCTTATCATACAATGTAATTTTATTGTAAATGTACAAGTATGTGTACGTGTTTGCTTGTCACTCAATCGGACAAAAATATTAATGTTATATGGAAATATTTTTAATTAAGTATCTCTACTCTTTGTTTTCTACGCCTGAAATGTAATGATACTAAATTTCAAAAAGGCAAACAAAAGAAAAGGTTAAATCTAGAAATTTAAATATTAAATACTTAGTAAGATTTAAGCTTAGCTTTTGATACTATATGTTTGCTCTACTTTTCTTATTCACGTTTTATCAGTATTTAATATGACCGTTAAAGCCTGCGTGCGGCTTAGTTATAGCATGCAACATTATGCCTATAACGTGGTGTTTAGCAGACTAATATTATTTATTTATAGCTTTATAATTTAAACATTGCAAGTTATTATGAACACTTTAACCAAGAATAATTATTTGTTAGCATTTAGCCTGATATTATTCATAGGTAAAACGACTATGGAAATAACAAATTAATGTTGATTAAGAAACAATTAATGCTAGCTTTAAGAGAAAACAATTTTAGACACCAACTTTGGTGGAAGTTATTTCGTAAATTTACGTTCACCTCGAAACATAAATAAGGCAACAAACCAATTTTCCCATTGTTACTCAAATTCAATAAACTTTGATGGCATCATAATAATAATTACCGAGACGTACAACTAATACTATCTGGGTCATGCCTATCATCGAAAGTAACTGATGGACAACATAAAACGATCTTATGCATCCATACAAACGAAACCGGTAGCTTGTTATACAAACATTCACCCACATACATAAAAATCACTGAACACTTTTTCATATTCTCACGGGGATATGTTCCATAATGATTACGAAATACATGTAAGGTAAGTCGAGATTCGAATAACTAATGACATGTGATGCGCGAGCTGTACTTAAGGGTAGCGAATGTCGACGTAACGTCGCCGAAGCGCGGCGCGGACTGGCAAGTAGCAGTACGAGGAACCCCGCCCGCCCTGCCGCCTCCTCTGTCACCGCCACTTGCCCAAATCCAAGCGAGTTTTCATTAATGTTGTTATCGGTATAAAGTTCGACCGAGTTAAACTAAGAACGTACAGCTTTAATTAACTGTCTGTAAAATAGCACTAAATACACAAACGAGGATCCGATAATAAGGATAACGGTTTCAATGAAATTGATGGCTATCAACTGGCAAGTAAAATATTTGTTTACAGAAACTTTTTGCGAAATGTTTGACATTAAAATAATAATATTATCGTTTATAAAATCTTGGCTATCAATAGCTATCTCTTAATGGGAAACTTTTAGTAGTTCATAAAGTCAACTTTCTTTAACTCTTATTAACTTTTCGGTTCAATAAAATAAAGTAAGCGATATAATATTAACCAAAATTTATTATTTAATAGAAAGAATTCATGTCATAACGATTATGATATTTTTATATAGCTTTTAACTATTTTTGCGGCATGGTTAATAAAAAATACATAAATATATATTATAGATACAATGTGCCTTTGGAGCTACGATATTTATTTTACAAAAGATGACATTTAATGGTACGGCTTCTATCGATTGGAAGTTGAGACGAAGGGAAAATAGTAAGAATTATTGATATCGCGTGGGTGGTGGCTCATAGAAAAAGTTTATAAAAGGAAGTGGAGCGAACAAACTGGCGGAGAACAAACTTTTCTGCTGGGACGCGACGCGAACGCGAACGTTGCTTATCTGCCGCCGCCGAGCTGACAGCTGCAGATGAAAAATTGAAATTGTGTGAGATAAAACTACCTAACTGCCGCACTGCACGAACAATGTGATGACAACAAAAATTGTAATCATTTTATTCTGGATGCTTCCCAACATCGTATATTTCAATTTGATGAATACATTTTCAAGTGTTCCAAGCGACCGTGGCTTCCAGCTTAACTGTCAACAGTATTGTAACATCTTTTATGAATATAGAAATATCAGTCGTAATATCAGACGTGATTTCATTTTGTTTAGAGTTAACGTACCATATTTCACTTGGACAAGGGTTGGAAAGCAAACAAATATGTAAATTCATAGGCGAGTTTATGCGGATCCTTTATCAATTCGGCACGGTCGATAGAAGCTGAATAGTGACAACAGCACTCGACTTTATCATGCAATAATAACGACCTGATCAAAAACGTCAATCTGCGACCCTTTTCTATTTACGAGGAACTGTCGAGGGCCCACGTGAAATTCCTAGTAAATTGATCCTTCCAATTCACCTATCTTAAATACATTACTCTTTCGAATAGACGTCTCACTGAATGGATAACGTCGACCCTCCCTCGCAGGATCACCTCTATCGATTCATTTGCTTTTGTTCTCTTCCAATTAATAACCTACAGAAGGGGCGTTTTCGACCAAGGCATGTCATTAATGATCTAGGAAGGTTCTGCGGCGATTCAGTGCAATCCACCATCGTTCAAGCTAAATAATATGATCACAAAATCTTAATTCATAATTCAAATCTAATAAATAAGAATTATTATTATCAAAACTTTCTTTTTTAATTTTGTAGAAGACAATTGAACTTCGTCTACGTGAAAAATTAAAATGACAAGGGACATCATAATACACCATCGCGTGAATATTCCTTGAAAAATTTGAATAGCTAATTGTTAAATGGCGTGATCACTAAACCCAAGTCGCTGATTGCTATGGTGGTAATGGGTTAAATAATGTTACGTTATTAATGTATTTGTTAATGTAAAAAAGCGTTTTATCATATGTATGTTACCTATGTGTTATTGAATTCAATAATCCCCTACTAGTATTATCCCGTGATTTAGCATAGCCAAGTAGTTTGTACACAGATGAATTACGAAGATGTATTACACATAGATACAATCATATCTAACTGCAATAAACAAGGTGGTTGTTAATTATAAATCGCTGATAAAATAGTCTTTAAAATTTTATTAAAAATAGAGTATTTTTGAAAATTCACATCACGTTATACTTATGAAAAGCTATTATTTATATATACATTTTATTTGTATTCCTAATTAAAACAAGAAAACAAATTGACCAATGAAAAGTTATAATAAATGAAAACAAGGACAAAATCTGTTTGTATACGTCACATGTAACATTCCTGATTTTAGATATGAGCTTATCTTAAAAAATAAATATACTTATGCAATATTATAGTAGAATTAAATTTTTTAGAAGTGTTTCAACACTCATTACTTCTTTTCGTAGTTGCATTATTTTACTCCTTTAATTTCTGATAACGCCTAATATTACAACTTGAATTAAAAAGGTAACAACACAAATACTTTTCATACCAAATTGGTACATCAATTGTAAAGGTCTTCAAACGTTAAAAAGCTATTTAGAATCTTTTATTTAGTCCGTTTTTTTGGGCTACCATAGCCATATAACCAAATTAAGAGTATCGTTCAAATATATGTTACAAAATTTATCATAAATTTTATAAATATTATGATTTAGCTAGCTTTTTACGGGTTTTGGGTTACTTGAAGATGGATTAATTGGGAACCTAATTTAACATTCCACTATATTTAAATAAATTTTGTGAAAGGAAATTGTCAGATATATAATTAGGCCAAAGTATTTTCTTAAATCACTTGGGCATGGAAGAGACTATAATTTAAACAAACATATAGTTTATTTTGCTGAAGTCTCTCATAGTTTAACATATACAGACATACTTACAGAAAACTTTTTCGTCATTTTTAAATAGATAATATAGATTTGGTTTTCAGCCAAAACATATTTTCGAATTTTATTTCAGTGAGATCCAAATTGCAAAATAAAGTTTCATGACAAAAATATTTCACTGAAGATTTCTTTCTATTTTCCGGGAAGCATTAGCTCTGTACAGCCTAAACATTGGCCAAGTTCTACATTGTTGTTTACGGTAAACTGGAAACTTACTAGGAACAATTCAGCCCATAAATTTTCGTGTAATAACAGCTCACAGTTTCCCTAGACACTTGTAGGAGCATTGCAATAAGGTACGGCTGCTAAGTAAGCGTGTCGCAGTATCAGTAGCTTCTGGATACATGCGTTACGGCAATCGATATAATAAAAATAAATTAAATTCTGTAAACCGAAACATTCAGTATTTGAATTTATTTTATTTGTTTGATAAAAATAGTTTGAAAGATATTTATAAAATAATTAAAATATTTTTAAGTGTTTTTTAAAACAATCACAGAAGTAACAATTAATTTAAAATAAATGAATAAATTTTTAACGTAAATGGTTAAACACTAAGTAGTCTAAGTTTTATGGATTTAAAAAATTTTATTAAAAAAAAATGTATAACAACTTTATATTTTTCGTAAGAACTAAGTATTAGTGTATTTATAAAATACACTATCTGTATATAATACTATAAACATATGTAATAGTTGTCATAAAAAGACGATAGCTATCATTATTAAACATAATACTACAAAGCTCAGAAAATATTTTCCATTTCTAAGTAAAATGTATAGAAGATGGAAAATAGGATGTAAAAGTCAATTTGAAGAGAGAAAACATCACAGTGCATCTGTTTACTTTATAAGAGTCCACGAGAACATTGAGATTGGCTAAAAATAAACTCAGCTTTGTTAGATATTTAAATTGAACATTTGTGTACCTAATATTTCATATTATATTTTTGTATTCATTTTTATTATATACATATTTGTGGATACTTCCCCGACAATAAAAAAGCAGTGACTATTAATGTTGCTATCAGTATTTGAACAGTACAGATTTACTTCAACATATGTACCAATTATTCACTATCGCGCTAAAATGCCGAAAAGATTCATCGCACTGCAGAAAAATAGAGCGATTTTGTTCCAGAACACTATCAATTTGCGCAATTTATTACACGCGCGTAGTAAAAAATGCTTTTCATGTCGGTTTACAAAAAAAAAAAGAGAAACGTTTTAAATGAAGAATAACGTATTCTGCGACGATTGAATGTAGTGAAAGTGGAATC
>DVQP01000747.1:0-19735 GCA_018231745.1 Danaus eresimus | reverse complement strand
AGAAAGTTATGTTAGTTACACCATTTATAACTCAAGAACGGCTGTAGGAATATGGTTGAAAATTAGCGGGGAAATAGCCTAGAACAAGGAGACGGACATAGTATATTTAATTTTGATCGATCAGAGAAGAAAAAAAACTTAGTAAATTCCAATATCTGGTAATTTATGGCCTCCAGGGCGAAGAAGAATTCGTCCGGTATACATATATCATTAATGCCGAAATTAACGCGGACGAAGTTGCGGGCAAAAACTAGTATATATATATATGAATAAATATATAGTTAAAGTACTGATAAGAATATAAATTTAAGACTGTTTATTAATAGCAGTAAAGGGGATTGTTGTATGAAATATAAATAAATAATGTTGACTTTACTACAAGTAAATAGTAAGTATTCACTTATAGAACGAAATTAAAAAAAGGACGGGTTGTAATAAATTTTGTTTGTATGTTTGTCACAACCATGCTCCAATGTTCTTTCCTGTTCGTTAATATTTGATTCCAAAGGCAATAATACCCAGCTGTGTAAGCTAAAAATACACTAACAATATGCAATTAAACTAGCATCAAATAAGTTTATTGTTGAAGGAATTGTTTTTAAGACTAAAATGTTTAAAACATTTTAACCTTTCTAACGCTCGGGATCCAATATTGTTTTTGTGCTGACTGGCTGTTCGTATCTAAGTCTGTTCCCAATGCGTGCATTGACGAATGTCAGTTGCTATTTCAATTAAAAATACGTTATCATTCCTTTAAACTTTTCAAATAATCTATTTAATATTAAAAACATAAATCAATTTTTTTTCCTCTTCAACATGATTTGTAACGAAATTTGTCTAGCTATTTTGTATTGATAACAAATTGCGTAAGAATTCACAGTCCTATTAGCTTTGTTCAAACATTTTAAATGACGGATTTTGTGTGTTACAATGCGATTTAGATATTAGCATTTTATGTTTAAATTTTCCTAGGCTGTGGCGTATCTGGTATTTTATTACAAATTATAGTAAAATAATTAAGAAACAAATGATATTATGTTATTGCGGTATGGTGAATATTCTATATTTTTACGAAAATTGCGTGGATGCAAGAGTATAAAATTTGGTACACTTGTAGTTTATGTGTAGGAGAAGTGTTAACTAATACTAATACTATTGAATAATATTATTAGTTCATATAGATTTAGGTCGTCAACTCGAACAGATCCATGGGAAAATATTATACTTAACAATGTAATAAATTTTGCAGATTGTAACGACAAAGATACTGTTTCCGTGTTACAAAATTGCTAGCAATATATGATTACATGATTACTTTTAAATTACAGCAATTTTCTAAGCTGACCATTACGAAAAAAAATACATTGCTAAGTATAAAATAAATATATACTGTTCTTTGAATGTGTTTTTATTAATACAATTATAGATTTTAGCTAGCTATCGTCAGAGCTGTGTATTAAAATAATGAGATATTCACAAATTGTATATCATGCTGGAAATTAATTTATTGATAATTAATTTTTTTTTGGCATATGTTACTATGTTTTTATATATTTTGTTAATAGTGATACAGTAATAAGTTTTTAATTATCGATAATTTATTAGAAATTTGACAATGAGTTCGTTTATGAACAATATTTGTCGACAAGTTGAAAGACATGCTAAATTTCTAGCTAGGAGTTCCGTTAGTGAGTTATTTCCTCACCAATGTAGACGTCAAAGGAAGTTTTTCTAGAAAATAACGTAATTTTTTTTTAAATATTTAAATTGGGTGTTTGTTTTAATCGGATCATTACGTTATTTTGCCACCATATGTCAGTAATTTTTATAATTTAGTTTTCGTGTTATTCTTGCTAGCAAGTACTGATTCTTTTTTATCTATGAATTACCGCTCATTTTGTATCTGAGTGAAGGGAACGCCAGTATAAACTACAAGTTAATGAAGATGCAAAATTTCTCTTTTTTTCTAAACAGGCAAAATAAAAATCCGGGGACGATTTAATTTCTTACTATTTTACTATTTGTATACTTTCTAGAGTAGTCAATTGGAAAATACAATTGTTCATAGTAGTAAGAATGTCAATTTTTTTAATATTAATCAGTAGTATGAAATATGTGCTGCTAAAAATTAATTTATTATAAAAAAACACAAAGCCTTTATATAAAACTAATAAATTTATTAGGTAACGGTAAAAATTAAGGAAATAATTAATGTATTTTGGTTGCCAGAATTTACTTAGGCATTCTCTGTTCTTAGGACAAATTCCTTTTTCACACACAATGACTTAGGTTAATTAAGGACCGATAAACAGTTGAATCACAGTATTACGACTGACGATGTCTAATTGTACTTAAAAACAGACGAGTTTGCAATAGAATATATCGAGTACACATTGTTATTTGCTTTCAAGAAAAAAATAAACGAGAAAGTATATGCCTATTGTGCATATTTGGTGTTATTTTGTGTTATTATATATATTAACTACATCTGCTGTAATAATATTTTCCATTTGATAGTTTAATTCATTTCTTAGGATATTTTATTGCCATGATCTGTGGTATGTGTCTTATTTCCTGACTGTCTTTAGAACGGGTATTAACATTTAATCGATGTTAATAGTCACCATTAAAAGGTTCTTATAAAGACAAGTCTATATTTATTACCGCCATCTGTACTAAAAGTAGTGAGTAGAATAATTATCGATATGTTTATATTCATTTCTTTTTAAATGTCTTAACAATAGTAATGGTAATTGGTTCTGCTTACATGTGTTCGAAATCAGAGAAAACTCATTAATACAGCTAACACATAATAAGTAACGGAAAATTATAATATACAACCATAGTGACTAACTTTAATAAGGAGAATGATATACTGGAATAAGGCGCAAACAAAGTAGACGATGATATTAAAAAATTTTCTACTCTTGGTCTATCAGAAAAATAATAGATGCGAAGTATAGGACAAATATAATTATCGAACATAATTTTTCATGAATTCTGAACTATATATTTATATAATTTGTAAGCTGACAAATAAACAACAAGTGACAATATTTTGTTTTATTATATTAAACAATTACATGTTATGTTTTCTAAATTTTATATCTGTCTCTTGTTATTGTTCCAAGAGATATTTTATATCTTCATTTACATTATTTGAAATCACGAACAAATGTGTTTAATTATCTCGCATTATGTTTATATAGTACTTGCATTTTACTCTTAATGTTTGTATAATAGTCTTCACGATTCACATCACGGGCGTGTCTTGATAACGTATTATTTATCTTTTGAAAACACGGTATTAAAAATAAATTATGTGTGTCTATGAAATGGGGGTATTTTGATAATAAAAAATATTAAACGATAAGATAGTTATTATAGAAAAAAATATCATTGAATCAAAAATATAGGAATTAAATCTCCAGAAAAAAATTTGCCAGTTTCAGGAGTACATGAAAGTAGTGTGCGATAGTGGAGAAAATAATTATAGAATACTACATTTAACATTTATTTTGCGTCCTTAATACAATTCTGCTTTAACTATAGTCTATCCGAAATTCGAGCTAAGGCCGCAAGTTTGGATCTATTTACTTTAGACGATGAAGTCATTGGCAGTTCATCTAAAAATATCACTCCGCCAGACAAATGCTTTTGTTCCGTTAATGCTTCTGAAAAAGAAAAATCTCAGTTTAATTTAGATAGTATGAATTTGGCATTAGGGAGAACAAATTTAAATTTCTTAAGTCATGGTATTGTGTTTTGCTTCTGATTGACAATTTTTTTTTATTAAAAACGTTGTTACTGTCGTATTGTTAATAGCGTCTATTTATAATATGCAAAGTATTGGCCAGGTGACCTTTGACCATATCCTTAATTTCCTGGGCAGTTACAGTGCTGCCCTTATGTTTAACTACGCAAGCCACGGGCAGATCTCCATACTCGGGATGTGGAACGCCAGTTACCGCAACTTCGAATACCGCTGGGTGCTCAATTATTACATTCTCTAATTCCAACGGGCAAACCTGGAGGGGCATTAAAAATTCTGATTATAATAAAACAAATTTTTGACTTTCATGTCTATGGTCAGTGTATTAAAAACTTCCGTTGGTATTCAAGCCCCACAAATAACTATTTTTGGTGAATTTTCTTTGTCTATTCACCCATTTCCTTTGGTCATGACTTCTTCTAAATGAATTATAGAAAAACATGGTTATTTTATGAGTGGTACGTTAGTTATAAACAATTTTAATGTCTAAAATACTTAATGTAACAAATGTTTGAAAATAGTTTGCTACGTTAACTTTATAAGTTAACCGTTTGAAAAATTTAATAGAAATAGAAATAACCCGGTAATTTTTATATATCAGCAACATTTTTATTCGTTCCACAAAGTAGAAATACCAGTTCTCGTCCCTCTTAAATATATCACCAGTTTTGAGCCAACCATCATCTGTAAAGCTGTCTTCTGTACTCTTTTCATTATTGTAATAGCCCTGTGACAAAAAAAAAATGCAAAAATCTCTCTGGATCAAAAACAAAATTTAAGATTAACGGAAATTAATTACTGTTTATTTGTGTTTAACATTCTCAACAAAATGTGAATAAAATATTTTGAAAAGCATGAATATATTTTTACTTACTTTAAAAACGGCTGGTCCTTTTATAAATAATTCTCCAGGAACGTCGGGTTCCGTAACATCTAATTTTGTTTCCAGTGATACCAACTAGAAGGCAAATATAAATGAGTATTGCAGGTATTAATTGAGGAAATTATTGTTTATTATTAGAAAAGTAGTATCACTTGCCCGAATTTCATGAGTGATCGCCGGTCTACCGACCGACCTTGGATTTGTGCTGTCATAACTAAAAGCGTTTCCCGATATTTCGCTTAAACCATACGCAGGTATGAAACACGTTTTTGGAACGACCGCCTATTAAAAATAATATCACGCAATGAAACGATATAGTGAAAATTTACGGCTAGATATGAATAAGTATTATAATTTTCATACGTTTACAGTATCGAAGAGTGTGGACGGTACAGCGCTGCCGGCGGCCATGATATAATCGAAACAACTTAAATCGCATTTGTCACGATCACCCTTCTTGAAGAGCATAGCCCACATGCTTGGACTGCTCATTGTAAATGATGGCTACGAAATAACAGTATTATAAATGCTTTGTAACTTAACCAACTTTCCAAGAATTCAAGTTCAAAAAGACAAAAATTATTTCAAAGCAAAATGCAATTCAAAGTATAACCTTATATTTATTTATAATATAATATGCGTGTTCCTGTGTCATTGGTAAAGAGGACTGGACACGCGATGTTCTCAGTATTGGCGTATATATATATTGGAATAAAGCTGAGTACCATATTATGGGCGACATTATAAAGGATAGGCGAGTTGGAGACGGACAAGCATCAAAGTGGACCCTGAAATTGAAATCTAAATGAATAATGATAAACTGAAACTGACAATTTAGCTGTAATTTTTTTCGGTAATAGAGCTGATGAAAATAATCGTAAAAAGTCAATCTTGATACGTCTATTTTATTTATCTGACAGAAAAATTGCCCGCACGATTGTTTAATATTACGTAATCGATAGTTTATGAAAGCGAGTAACGAAATTGTGAATACAAGCATACTTTTTAAAAATAATTAAAACATAAAATCACGCACCACGTGTTTGCAGCTGATATAGCAAGGTTTGTATGTGTAGCAGCAGCCGATTTTGGCAAGCCTGTGGTTCCGCTTGTACAATGTAATAAAGCTATCACCTCATTTGGATCCAGATTGGTAGCTCTAACGAAATTATATACAAACTACTTATTATTTGCAATTATCGAAATCTTTATGTATAGTGAAATTGTAAAATATGCTTGTCTTACTTGAATTCTTCAACTGGGGTATTGTCGTCATATTTGTCAACGAATTCATGAAAATTCAAGTAATCGTTCCCTCTATCAAATGTTACTATTTTAGGATCAATATTTAAACCACTTAAAGCCGAATTAACATCTCCAGCATTTTCGCTTTGGCAAAATATTATACTCGGCTTGTTTGTTTTGAAATTATCCCTAAGTTCATCTATAATAATACATTGTTAGTAGGATGTAAAGTTATGAATCGTGAATAGCTTATGAAATGTTATTTATAATTAAAAGAATAATAAAAACTTCCACTCACTGATTTTGAAGTTCATGTCTATTCCTGCAATAATTGCTCCAATGTATAATGCTGCGTACATCGGTATACATAAATGAATGTGGTTTGGTGCCATCAAAAGCACCACATCTCCCTGCTTTAGCCCTATATTCTTTAATGCTCTCGCACATCGAACAGATCGCTTCAGAACCGATTCGAAATTTTCAGTCTCTCCAGAGGCCCCGTCAATCTGTCATCAAGTGATTGAAATGGATCGAATGATATATAGCCAAAAGCAATTATATTAACAATTAAAATAAAATAAGTGTTTTAAAAAATATTACAAATCATTCCAATATTGATTCCACATACATAAGATCATTTTGTATGATTTATATTAAGTATCGTCAAAAGATTGAGATTTGTAATGACTAAACTACCAATTACAACGTATTTGGGATGGAATCAAAACCATTCCTTTTGACTCCTCTTTAGTTGAAAAATTTGCATAGTTTAGTAGTAAGTTGGTATAGGTTAAGAAAAATTACTTGTAATAAATAATCTGGCGCATCTTTAAGGCCCTGTAATATCAGTTTTCCCAAATGATATCTGTCAGTCGGTATACCAGATTCCGCCACTATTCTTGAAGACAGTTCTTGTAGGTACATGTTTACTGCATTCCTGCTTCTTACCCATTTTGCCATGTTGACCTGGTTGAAGATATATTTTAATTTTTTTAAGTTAAGGTATTATTATACTATTATTTTTGCAATTTGACCCCTTTACCAAATTATTCTCAAAACTTAGTATATTTAAATAAAAATCTGAATTAAAGAAGAATCTAGTTATTGTAGATTCTGAAATTTGTGCCAAAAAATATACGTTTTTTTAACAATATCATTATGAGCATTTGGTGATGAGGATTCTTTCCTATTGTTTTGGTTATTGAATGGTTGATAAATATTGTTTTCATTAGTTTCTAAAAAATTTACTCACGTTACGAATTACTATCACGTTCACTCTAAAACTAACTTGTGATAACTACTCACATGTTATTATGCTTTTTTGAATTTCGTTTAAAAATGAATAGATTTTTTCATAAATTATATTTAAATTATATTGAATCCTATCGCCAAATGCTAACATTACCGTAAAGAAGGTCGTGACGATGGTAAATGTAAATCTTTTAAGGCTGACTGATACTTAATGATAATAAGAGTATCTGCTATATTTCATAGTTATTGTAGCTATTTGGATTCCATAGCAACATATAAAAATTTACGTATATTTTCATCCAAATACTTACAAAAACAGTATGAAAGTTAAATAAATTTCATTCATAAAACAAAACATTGAAATAAAAGAAAGCTCTGTAATAATTGACTAACATGTTGTGTTATTTTATTTAGAAATTTTCGCAATTACTACAATTATTTGCTGCAAAGTGTTAAACATAAATAATAAACATAATATAAAAACATATGTAAAGTTAAAAGAAAATATTTTATAAGAATTAATTATTATAATATAACATTATGATAAGATTTATAATACCACTTACTTTATCCTTTTGTAATCCAGCAGTACAATCATAAAGCAGATACAAGCATCAATGGCATTTGAACTGACATGCCTATTAATATATTGCAGTATTACAAAAGATAAAAAAATAATTATGCTAGGCTCAACAAAAATGCACAGCACATAAACGACAACGCCGTTTCTGTGTTAAGATAAGATAAACGACAAGATATTTTTAAAAGCTATGAAGATAAAATTAATCAATGATGGTCCATTTATTTTTATTTTTAACTATTTATTTAATAAGATATGGTTTTCATAATTCTCTGTTATAAATCAAGTAACTGGTGAATATGGATACTTCCAAACAATAAAACGGAATAAAATATACTGGCGGAATTCTTGACAAGGGCGGGACAGGTAACGGTTTTGCGGTCAAACATTTCCTGTCTCAGAATCTTTAGGTGTTATATGTTTGTTTGATGTTATATAAAATTATGGAATATAATTTAATACAACGATAACTTTGTTATTTTATCATATCAATATTATTTTGTTAGTTATTTTAATAAAATAATGAAAAGCCTTTTATTTCCTGCATTTCATAAGGGTATTTAAAAAAAAAACTAGAAAAAAGAAAAGATCCTTAAAGTTACATTAACGTCAGAAAAAGAAAATTGTCGAATCAAAGTAAACTTCTTCATGTGCAAGAACCCCTCCTTAAGCGAAGGTGAAGGTCTCCTCTAAAGATTTCCATTTGTCTCTATCCTGGGCTATTTGGGTTCACCGGGTGCTCGCAACTTTCACTATTTCTGCCTACCTCGAATATGGTCTACTTTTGGGACGTTTGCGGTATGGACCCTTTCACTTTGTCACTTTGCTAGTCCACTTGTCATCCTCTAGTCTCGCTACATGACCTTCCCACTTCCATTTTATTTTTTTTGCCTACCTAAGAGCAGATCTTTGACTTTGGTTATATTTCTTATTTTTGTGTGGCGAATTTTTTGTATTTTTTAATTAATATTAATTTAATATTAATCATGCTTCTTTCTATTCCACGTTGGCAGGTAATGATTTTGTTTTTGATTTTGGATGTATATTTCTAAGTTTGACAGGCGTAGGTTAAGCAAGGTAAGACGAATGACGCCATAACTTTGGTTTTGATATTAATTGGCATTTTACTTTTAAATATTTCTCTTAATGACCAGTTCTTATTTCCAGTATTTATTAATATTTCTCAGTGTTTCCCAGCCCATCCTTCTATTTCCATTACATTCTGTTTTCTAATTTGTTTTCCAAGGTAATTCCATTACATTCTGTTTTCTAATTTGTTTTCCAAGCTAATTTGTTTTCCAAGGTAGATGTATTTTTCTGTATATTCTACATTACGTCACATTATCCAATGATATTCTTCTGTTTATGCTGTTTGACATGACCATTGTTTTAGAGAAATTTTCATTTCCAGTCCCACCCGTTTACAGGCTGCGTTTAGGGCATCAAGCATGGTTTGGAGTTGTTTTCTAGACTCCGATAAGAGAACTAATTTATCTGCAAAGCGCAGGTGACTTAAATACTTGCCATTTATGTTGAGTCCAGCTTTACACCAATTTAAACCTTTTATTATTGACTCTAGGATAGATATAAATAGTTTTGGGGACAACGGGTCTCTTTGTTTCACTCCCTTTTCAATGGGAAATGTAGGGCCAGTAGTTTCAAGTTTTATTTTAGCTTTGCTAGTCTTATAAATATTTCTGATTATTTCTATGTATTTATGTTCAACTTCCTGAGCCTGTAACGCAGTCCATATACTAGAGTGTGACACAGTATTGAAGGCTTTTTTGTAGGCAACGTACGCGATGTAGAGCGCTTTTTGCTTTTCCTGGTATTTTTCCATGACTAGTTCCAGCTATATGTTAGTTGTTTTTCTAATATAGCACTTATCCTGTTATTTATGATCGTAGAAAACAATTTGTAGATACACGAGAGTAAACTTATAAAAAATATATAAATTCTTTATTTTCATTAACAAGTTTGTACTTAAATATAAAGTTGTTGGAGTCTCCTTTTAAGCGTAAGAAAAGCCTGTGCCGGGATATTTAGGCCTGTAGTTCTTAATATCTTTTGAGTCTCCTTTTTTGTAGATTAAGATTATTTCTGACTCCATCCATTACGTTGGTATTTCTGCTGTTTCTAATACCTCGTTAAATAAATATGTTAGGTATGGTGTCAGCAACGAGTAGGCGACTCTTATAGCCTCATTGGTAACACCGTCTGGTCTCGGACTTTTGTCGATCTTCAGCCGTTTTATTACTTGTGCCACTTCATTTTCAGATATCAGTGTTACATTTTCGCTGGACGAGTTTTTTATAGTATATACTCTCTTTTACTTGAGCACTATTTAAAACTTTGTAGGAGTCAGTTGCTACCTGTATAATGTCTTTGCGATTATTTACAGTCTTACCTTCTCGGTTTAAGCCATCTTTCCAGGTATTACTCGTTTTTAGCTCTTTGAGAGCTTTTTTTGAGCTTCCTGCTTGTTTTTAATGTTTTTCGAAAGGCTTCGATGTGTAAGTTTTATAGTCATATTTGATATATTTACGTAACAGTTTGTATAGTGCAGTTAATTCATTTTTGTTGCCCTGGTTTTTGTCTTCGTATGATGTAACTCCTGTCTTCTCTTGGTGAGCGCCAGTGTGTGTTCCCTTAAAACTTTATGGGTGTCTCTTGATCTTTTGTTCAGGTGTTTTGTTGATCTCTTCTATCTCTCTATCTTATCTCTTGATCTTTTGTTAGGTTAGGTCGATTTAACAAAACGTAATCTATTTTGTTTTTATGTTTACCATTTGGTGATCGCCAGCTTAATCTTTGGTTGGGTTTTTTATGAAAGAATGTATTTAGAATTGCAAGTTTATGTTGAGGGGCGAAATCAGTTAGCCTCTGACCCCTTTGATTTCTTCCCCATAACCGTTTGGTTTCATTATTAAGTATTCTTTCTTTCTTGGTTGTTCTATTTTGGCATTTAAATCACCTTTTATTAGGTATATATATATTTTTTTATATACCTAATAATTGAATACCTAATATTTGAATAGAAAATGTTAAACTCGTCTTCGCCAGCTGTTTCGGTCGGTGCGTATACCTGTATAAGTGACATTTCCAGTTCGTGAAATTTTAAGTTTGACAGTACCACTCTATCGCTAATTCCTGTGAAACTTTTAATCGATTCTTTGCTAACTTTATTTACTTTGAATCCGACGCCATATTTACCGGGTGTGTGGCCCGTGTGACATAGTATAAAATCATTGTGTTCTTCTATAAGAGTGCCGCTGCGCCTATTTACAAAAACCAAACTATCGTATTTAATTTCTTTCATTACTTCGCTTAGTTGAATTAAGCGTTCATAAGTAGATAATGTTCTGACGTTGTAAGTTATTATGTAGAGGACTTCTTTTGTTTTCTTTGTTGAGTTACATAATTCTTGTGATTATGGTTTTGCTTGCATTTTTGAGGGAGACTGGATTTCTTCTTTACAGGGTTTTGGTCTTGATCTTCCACGGTAACCAGCCGGTTTAGAAGATGAGGTTTAGTTTGTTTTGTCGTGGTTTATGCTACGTTATGTGTTTTAGAGGGGGTGGTAGTTGCTATGGGTTGTCAGTTTTGTTGCACTGAGAGTGAGGCGTGTTGTTTTCTTTTTTATTTACTATGAAGTTGAGCATGCTTGGCTTAATACTTCTTTCAGACGAGCTAGGAGTTCCTCCATGGAGTGTCTGGTGTTTGTTTTTCTTGTTGGCCTGTGCTTTTGTTCCGCCGTCTGTTAGTGTTTCAGGAGATAATGAAAGCAATCTTTTATTTTTACCTGTAGCATTGTTTTTGATGACTAATATATCATATTTAATACTTGCTTATATTGCCTTTTTCTCCTTCGAGCTTTGGCTGTACTTGTAGCTCTTTTCGTTTCTCTAGTATTTAATTCGGATAGTCTTCCGTCTTGTAGTATGCGGTTTGTTTTATTGTCTCTTTTCTCTGTTTCCATATTTTATTTTAGTGAATTACTATTCAAATTCAGTAGTAAATGTTGCAATTATTGGGCAAGACTTATCTCCTTTTTTGCCGATTCTTTGACTCATTGAATATCTCTTTGATCTAAGTCTAGAGAGAAATATTCCTTTATGAAATTAATTATAATGTTCTCCAATAATTGGTATGAAGTTTCGGTTTTCTTAATGCCGAAAAGGATGATGTTATTTTTCCTTGCTTGCTTTTCTAGGAAATATATTCGTTTCTCTGGATTTTCCAGTTTTTATTTGAGGTTTTCGTATTTTTCTATTTACCAATTTTTGAACTTTTCTTCTATTAAGCTGTTTATGTTTTGTGTTAGCATTTCCTTTACTATTTCGCTGCATTTTAAAATTGTGTCTTTTTGTGAGTCGAGTTAACTCTTTATATTACGAAGCGCGTGCATAACTTCTTCCATGGTTTTCGAAATAAACTGAGGCTGTTTGGTACTATTCGTGCTCTTTCGTGCATTATACCGGAACTAGTATAAGTTGATCATTATGAAAAGCTTTACGCTATGTTGAGGGGTTCAATATTTATTGTGTTATTTTTTGGATTTTTTACAGTTGGCGCTAGTTTTGTATAGAATTTTTGCAAGTCATTCGTTGATAGTAAGTTATAATTTCACTGATTTTGTTTAAGATATACTATGTTCAGTTATTGTTTCCCTATTTGCTTTACTATTGCTTGTCTCGTACCTCGTATAGTAAAGATGTAAAAACACAAACATTGCATTTAACCGTTTTTCTAGATTTTTAGCAGTTATTAGGTTTTGTCCACACTGCATGTTATGATTTAATCGTTTTTATATCACAATTTTAGGACAGAAATTTATACGGAGACTAAGTGTTTACACTGACACTCTAGCGCCACTTCAATATTAGATATTTTACATATATTTAATTTTTCTTCAGGCTCACTGCCATATTCTTTAATTTAGTTCGGTCTATTTTTGATGTTGATGTCACAGGTAGCTCGTCCACAAAAATAACGCCTCCCCTCAATTGTTTCGAATCAGATAGTGATTCTGAAAAGTGATTTTTAGGAAAAATTTGAAAAGAAATTCTAAATTAATATGGCAATATGTTTATGTCCTCATAAGGTTTAAGTTAGAATGAACAGAGTTTTATTGTAAATCTTTTTCATTAGGTACTGTAGTCAACGGTAGTTTTGGATTTATAAGGAAATTCTAAAATAATCTTGTAGTCATTTACTGATAATAGATATGTTTTTTTTATATATTATTGCATCTCATAAGAAAACTCTCGACAGATTTAAAGCGTTATTATAAAGTTACAATTATAAAAGATTAGGTTTCTGAGATGATATTAATTACCTTTGACTAAATTTTCCACACATTGCGCGGTGACATGAAAACCATACTTCTTCACCACAAAAGCTACTGGAAGGTCACCATATTCAGGGTCCGGTATACCTGATACCGCTACATCCAAAACTCCCGGGAGTTTTAATATAACATTTTCTATTTCTAACGGTGATACCTGAGTAAAAGTTTAAGAACAGAGATTAGCAAGAAGTTTTTTTTTTTGGTCCAATTCATAATTGTGAAAAATGATTGGTACAAAAATGAATTCAGTCATTTCCGGTCAAACTTCTCAAATACCTAAATACTTGCAACGCTCAGGTATCTAGACAAACCAATTTGTACTTCGTATTGATCTCCTTGGTTAATCCAAATTTTTAAACATTACAACGACTGTTTGATAGTGATTAGCGGCCATATTTAAAATGGTTTTCATAAGGCTAGATTCGTTAAGGTTTCAACAATCACGTTTTAAAGATAGCCTAATGTGGATTACTTTGTAGGAATTTTCTTGTCAATAAAATATTTTGTTTAGAAATCTATCCTATAAAATACCTGATGATTCCTGTATTTAAGCAGCATTTTTTGACGATCCACGTAATAGAAATTGTAGTTTTCATCTCTATATACAATGTCTCCTGACTTTAACCAGCCATCCTTGTCAAAAGCCTGTGCGGTCATTTCAGTATTGTTGTAATAACCCTAGAGAAGAATTCTGTTTGTTGTTATAACCAATAACATTATGTCAACTCCTTCATGTTAAATAATACCTTAAATACAGATCTCCCTTTTAATCGTATCTCTCCGGCCTTATTTGGTTCAGTAATATATTCTTCTGTTTCAGGATTCACGAGCTGCAAGTATATTGTAATAAATTTTTATCTCTTTATACGATTGTTGCATGACTTGAAACAAATTCGGCAGTATTCATAATTGAGTAAAAAATATTTTAAGTATACGAACTTTCCAATTCACATGTTCCATTGGTCTTCCAATTGATCCCAGAGGTACGTAATATGGTGAAAATACTAAACCGGATGCCTCACTCATACCGTAACCCACTTGTATCGTTACATTTGGATTTACTTTCTGAATTGAAATCATAATGACTATCATTAATAAGACGTTCACAAAAAAAATCTCTATGACAATATGGAAATACCTTCACGTCTGAATACAAATCTTTTGACACAGCACTTCCACCGATTAAGATATATTTGAATGATGTAAAATCACATTCATGATGGTGATGATTTCTAAGTAAAGTTGTCAAATATGTTGGACTACAGATGGTATATTTTGGCTAAAATAAAAATATGTTTTAGTTCATTTCAAATAACTTACATAGAAATTGTCTTAAATATTTACTGAAACTTGACTTGGCTTGCTTTATACCTTATATTTATTAATTAAGTAATAAACGTGTTCGGGGGACAGTTGACTTGATGTTTGTAATCTGGTGTATCTTAAAATGGGTGACATTACTATTTGGAAAGTTGAAGATATCCACTGAATTGGAGATATCACCAAACCTATGTCAAATGGATTTGGAACATTTGAGAAACCTTTCCTACAAAACACAAGAAGATTTTGTAGGTCATTAATTCAAGAAGACAATGAGGGAACATGTGAAATAATTTGTTATGACTTAATTTTTTTTTAAATATTAACGTCACGATGGCCTGAATCAAAATGAAGCACGTTTCCTTAAAACAATATATTACTTATCTAACCTGAAAAGAAAACACAAATAAGTGCTCATTATATAAATGAAATCTTATCTTTATCTGATTTTATATATAGCGCTTTATCTTATGCAATTCAACATCTACTGTAGTGGTGTAAGTACATAAATGTAATTAGATGATTATTATTAAAAGCCATACTAACCCATTCTGAACGAAGCCAACGCAAATGTTCTGGTGAGTTAGTACAGCCACTTTTGGTAATCCTGTGGAACCGCTAGTAGCGACTAACAATGCATTGGTTTCAGATGGGTCAAAATCGCGAATTCTGCAAGGGTTAATCAAATATATTATATTTAATTCATACACTTAGTATATATATTTTTTTAATATAGTTTTTAGTACCTGAAACTTTCAACAGTAGCATCCTTACTGTATTTAGAAATGAATTTTGTAAAACTTATACCGTCTTGCCGTTCGTCGAACGTAATTATCTCAGCGTTACCGTTTATTCTTGCAATTGCTTTACGGATTGTTTGCAGATTCGAGTTCTGACAGAATATCATTTTTGGCTGGCCCGATTTAAATGTATCCGCTAACTCATCTATAATATTATAAAAAAGAATTACTTGGAATCATCTTTACATTTTTCTGTATAAAAATTGAATTTTATAAGAAGTTTTTGTTATATGTACTATGCAGTCACGCGCGACAAGATAACTGAAAGATCGCACTTAACAGAATATATGAAATATTCATTACTTAGTATTGTATATAATAGATATTATTAATTTCTCTCCGCCATCAAAACCGGAACTTAGTTTACCTCGTCGAATTTTTCAACATTTCCCCGCCCTGTTTGTGCTATCCCATGTGTTCCATCCCATCCTATAGCTTATAAGCTCAATGTAGTAAAATCTAGTTATCATTCCGTTTTAGCCGAAATTGCAACAAATGAACAATCACTTTTATAATGTCAGGTTTTATTGATTTCAAAAACCTAGTTGTGGTTACTTACTCTCTCCCAAGTTAAAATCTATTCCAGCGAAAATTACGCCAGTACAGAACGCGGCGTACAGTGGAATACTGATGTGAAGATGGTTCGGTGCAATGACCATTACAACATCTTGGTGTTTCAGGCCAAAATTTATGAAACTCTCAGCACACATGACAGTCCTCTCCAAAACGGACTTATTAGTTTCCTCCTCACCCGTTCCTCCATCTATCTGAAAATTTAATTACTAAATCCATGAATCGTTTAAAATTTTTTTATAAAAATCATCATCATCTTATATGTCAGTTCCACAATCCTGTAGAATCGGAAGTTATTGAAATCGGGTGACAATTAGAGGGAGATCCCATACTTTTATTATTGCGACTTTTACATTGGTAGGCTCTCAAGCTTTAGGCACTCGAAAACTCATTATAAAAGTACTATTAAGGAATTCAGTTAAATAAGATTGTGTAAAAATTTAGCCAACTATAATTTAAAACAGCTGAAAGTTGTGAGTAGCCCTATATTAGAAAAAATACAATTGGATTTATTGAATTACAAATTTCAGTCATGGCCTCTGGACATAATATGTCTTTACTAAGAAATATTAACAGAAAACAGTACCATTTATATCCATTAATGAATTCTTTAAAAATAAAGTTATGTGTTAATGTAAATATTGTAATTCTTTATTATTTTTTATCTTTTCTTTACTAAACGTTACGTACATGCTTTACGTCATACATCCATTGCTTTTTCACTAAAACCCCTTAATCTTTGTGATACCATTAATATGACTTTGTACCTGTGCTATAAAATTCGGTGCTTCTTTAAGACATCGTACAATTAGTTTTCCAAGATGCTCTCCGTCGGTCGATATTCCAGATTCAGCGATGACCTTGTTAGATAATTCATTGAAGTAACGATTGCACGTATCAAAGGACTGCTGCATTTCTGTAAAATAGTTTTTGCTTAAGCCGATTCAGTTTGTAACAGACTACAAGCTGTTAGATACATTTATTCCGTTTAACTGATGTATCTTGGATACAATAACTATTTGAATGATAATATGTTCTATTAATAGAAACGTGAAAAATATCTACAATAGAATGTCTGCACACACGCACATATGCGTGTCAGCATTTAGTATAGATAGGAACAATCACCTAGATTGTTATAACATCGTTAAGTTATATCAAATATTCCAGGAGTTAACTAGGGTTGACAATATAAACCAGATTGGTTAGCTTAACTCTAAGATTTCTTATTTCATACGAGTTGTTAACAGTAAATTGCACACAGTTTTCAATTTTTGTTTAGTCAGCAAATTAAATATCTTGAATAATTTTAATATATAGTGAAGAACATGTCCGCGGATGTGGTCTCTGGTGTTAGAAAATTAAAAAAGAAATAGTTTTGATACAAATATGTGCTTTCAATTCTATAAGTTCCATTTTGTAATTCAGAAAAGAGAACTAAAAAATAAAACTCTCTGCTCATCTTCGATATCATTATTTTTTTCTTTTATTGTGTTAGCTGTATGTAGATTTATTGAATAGCTTTCTTTGTTAATTTACTCTACACGTATTGTAATTAATGTTCTACAGAACACGATGGTAGTTTATTGAAACTTTCGGAAAGCGTTGCGTCCTCCTCAACGTTTTTAGTATCCCTTTATAGAAATATATTTTAATATTCCATCAGCTCTAAAAACGTTTCCATAAGCTGTATTGTAAAAAGCCTAATGATCTTTACTGTGTTGCAAATCTATTCGGTTTTGTTCCATTACTAATGTAACTGTGTTATCATTATTATTTGCAGTGTATAAATTTTATGTCTGCTTAAAATCAACATAGATTCATTTTATTATGTACAAATAAAGGAGAATTTGAGTAGAGAGAGTAGAATAAATAGACTTGAAAGATATTTACGTCATCATAACTAAATACATACATTTTCTTGTCTTTGTTATTACAAAAGTTCAGTTAATTCGACTTATAATGTACTATGGCCTACTACATGCCTACTTAAATTAGGCTGATAAAATGTGAATGTTCAGTACCTATATTTATAGGGTTCAGTCATTTAATATATACATATATTTTTGCTACTACGATTTCATGTTCTGCTTACAGATACAGATACAAATTTAATAGCTAGACGAAAAGCTTTCAAAAATCCTAAAAACGTACTGAATGGCTGGCTACAAGTTCACCTCTTACAGATAGTCTTTCAAATATACAATGTGAAAGTATAGGTATTTTTATTTACTGTATTTATTTAAATATTTCATTGTAGATTAATAAAATCTCTGTTTTCTAATATACATCGTAGACGGTAATAAAATTATTCCATATTTTTTCGTGTAATTTTTTTCATCTGTGGTATGCATGTTAGAAGTACAGTGTAATGAAAATCGTCAGACGATCTCAGTTTTATTGTCATATAGTATGTCACTTTTGAATCACAGATTTAAATATATTTAAGGGTAACTATAAAAAAATGACGGACAGCTTCTGCAGTGAAAAATTTAAAATTATAATTCGCTTAATAATAATAATTTTTAACGAATGAAATAAATTAACAATCGTTTAGTGAAATCCTTTATAAATGGACTTACCTAAAGTTAAACAATGTAATATTTATTTATCCGACGATAGTTCCACTTTCAAACGACCGATATGGACTGAGTACGCATTATATGTGAAATCGTTGACATCATTAGTAATGCTCAATACATATTTATATAGCAGTTATTATAATATAAGACAAAGTATATTTGTGTGTCTGTTGTTGACTTGTGTATTTTAATTATCATATTTTCCTCAATAATTTTTTTGGTCACAATTATTGGTCGTTAAAAGGTTCACGAAATAATTTTTATCATAACAACTAGGCCAGAATGAACGTTAGGCAATTATGTGTAATCATCCGTGTTTTAGAACGGGTTTCTTGAGATTGGTTTGTAAGCAACTGTTTATTATTAGGATAAGTTAGTTAGATAAAATATTAATTCGTAATTTTATTTGCAGTCACTTTTAGTAGAAAATACAAGTTCTTTCAGTTTTTCTTTCGTTCAAGTAAATTTTATAAACACAGTAATAAGAATGATTCGCACGGTGGAGGTAGCACGTAAAAGCTATCTGAAACAGCGTGCTGTACTGTGCAATGTATAAACAAGGATACCAATTAAATAGTGACAAAGTAAAAAATGGTTAAAAAATGTATATGTATTGAAAAAGTTCGCGATGTTCATATGACATTGCTCAACAAAAGGATTTATTAACTTTCACTGATAGTGAATGATTTTAAAGATTGTTTAAGTCTAAGAGATGTTTAAAACAGGCTACTATATGACGCAACCAAACATATTTCAGGTATGGTTTTTTTCGGAAATTAATTAAAAACTTTTATTAATTATTAACTTATGAATAATTTGAGATTATAGAATTCTTTATGTTCTCCGCTGATATTTCGTGTTAATTTTCAATTATTTTTTTTATGTTTCCTTTTGATCTATTTAGTTAATAATAAATTGTTAATCACATCATAGTGAGATTTCAGGAAGTACACTGTTTAGTTTGGATTGTGACGAGCGTTAGCATTTGTAAAATTAGGAGAAAATTTTTGACAGCCGAACTATCTGGACTCTAATGGCCTTGCCTTTGTTATTATATAGTATACACATTTGATAATTTTTAATAGGATTAAGATAAATTTAATTATTCATTATCATGTTGACGAGATTGTTACGCACGCGCTACGTATTAAAAGTAAAAGAACATCGTCGGGCCAATATCGTTGTATAGATAAAATATCATATAACGAGTGACTCCGCGGAACGTACACAAAGCCAGACCAGAAGATTCCTGATACCAGACAAGAAATTGAATATAATTGCTATCCTACCATCGGGGCAACCGTGCAGTCTTAGGCATAAGTTTCAATACGTAATTATATTATAATATACACATAAGTAAGTTTCGTAGTTTTCCTGGA
>DVQP01000746.1:0-19738 GCA_018231745.1 Danaus eresimus | reverse complement strand
GCCCGGGGCTCACGGGCCTAAGCGTAAATAAGCTACTATCATCCATAGTTAGAAAGCCTTCTTATCGCGTAAAGCTTAGGACTCACAACTGAAATTTTCTTATGATTTATATACTTCTTATACCTATGACGACATTTCATGTTTGTATACTTTTAACTATAGTTTCAAATTCTACTTTCACTGGTAATTTATAGAAGCTTAAATTCTGAGAACACATAATTTTTACAAAATATTTTCATTTTCTTCTTGGGAAAATTTTTAGATCTACATTCATAGATTACTTATATTTATAAGTTGTAGTTGATTATTACCTTTTATTTATCTTGCCTATTTTGTATGGATCAAATGCATTTATAAAAGTCCATTATCACGAATTTGGTATTCAAATTAACTTTGGTTGTCAATAATATTTGGTTACTAAGTTACGTCTTTCACTATCAAGTACGCATATAAAACTTCTGTTGTATTTATAATAATAATCAATGGAGTTGCTGGAGGGAGAAAAAAAAATTAAACGATGTAAGTCTGCATTTTTAATAGGTTTATTATAAATGGATACAATTAACAATTACGTTTTAAAAAAATATTACTAATACTACCCAATTAATAACATTTATATTAACATACAAATACATATGTATGTATTAAAATAAAAAAAAGTTTCATATATTTTACGTAATCTTAAGTTTAATTACCTATATATGTACAAATATAAAGTCAAAACAGAATTATGAACTAAAATTAACTGACTCGGAATTTGGTAAGCAATTCTGAGTCACTTTTCGTTCTACAAAACTGTAATATTCCAATAATAAATATATATAACTCTTATCATAATTCCCCTAATCTCGAAATGATTGCAGTATCACAAGTTTTGACTTGATAGATTTTTGGGAATATATTTGAAAACAGATAATTATGTATTTAAATTAAAACTTATCCTTGCACATCACAAGATTTATTCGTTTACGGGAATTTTGAAAGACTTGAGTTTGTCAACTTTAACATCATTAAAAGACCTTCATATAAACTAAACTAAATAAGCATATTAAGATAATGTAACAATAACTGTCAAAAGAGTAAGCGAAATAAGGAGCAGCTTCTATTTTAAAAGATTATTAAGAAGTAATATACCGCTCGGGTTGAGATATCTTAAGCGTATATATATTCTTTGTAAGTGCCCAAAAGTCTAAACCGACAGACAGAAAATATTTCAGTAAACATTTTTAAGAAATTTTACTTTATCTTCGACTATATACCGAAACTAAACTTTCATTTTATATGTATTTGAATTCTTTTAACTCTACATTCAAACTAGGAAGTGGAAAGTTCAGATAAAATGCTACGTCAGAATATTCAAAGATCCAAAATCAAAAAAAGGGCAAAAAGAGATAAAATAATGGAAACCTTGGATAAAACCGACTTTTTAATTGAATATATTAAGAAGATTCGAAGTAAAATGAAAACCCTCTTTACAAGAGAGCATTTTAATAACAATGTACAATGTAAAGGGAAGATTTCTTCTACTTTTTATGTGTAAAATATTAATTTTTTTTTGTTATATATAGAATGTTAATCAATCATTGTTTATGAACTATCAATAGGTTTCTTAAGTGATTTATTTTATGAATTCATTTAAAGTTTACGCATCTAATCTACCTTAAGTAATGAATTTATTAATTAACTTTATTAGTATATAAGTTTTGTATTGAATATTGAAATTTTATATATATATTTAAATGTTGTTTAACAGGTCTTGGTCAAGTTAGCATAATACCAAATAATACTAATAAGAACTTTAATTTTAGATTACTTTCAGTTTTAAAAGAATGGTCCTTATTTATTTAAAATTTTCATTTCGATTTGAGAATTATTAGAAACTCATCATCATCAGCCCACTGCTGAGAAAAGGCCTGTTCCTCACATGGAGAAGGTCTGAGCATTAATCACCACGTTTGCTAAAGACGGGTTGGCGATTTCAAACTTATAATTTGAAATTAAAAGTCCAGGTCTCCTCACGATGTTTTCCTTCACCGTCTGTCAGTGGTGTCTAAATACTCTTAGAAAGTACATATAACTATGAAAGACCTTATTGGTACTCACCATGTTTCGAACGCGCGTTCATGCACGAGAGGCCATTAGGCCACCACGACCTCCAATTACCAAATATATTGTCTACGACAAACTGAAGTATAACGTTTTATGAATGAAAGACTTTGAAACTGGCAGTTAAAGTAGGCAACGGGGATCATTTTGTACTGCAAATTTATTATGCAAATGAATTTTATTTTATAAAAGAGTTAGATATTATGAATTCCAGTTTTAACGTGTACTCACTACACGTTTACATCTATTGGCTATTTCATTTCGTCATTCGTAAATGTTCTCACGTTTAGAGTATTAACGTAGGTTATTGAATGAAAACGAGGAAACGCTTCGTATGTACTGTGACTATACAAACGTATGACAAACTTATAGCTTTAAAAATTTAAGCCTTCAAGCTTGAATAACAACTGTCTACACTGCAACGCACTAGTGTGAGTGGTGTTCCTTAGAAAATTGCTTTGGACCAATAAGTTAAGCCTATGATTAAGATATTATTAAATAAAATAAACCACTTATAAAACTGTCGGTGATTAGTTACGATTATTTAAATGAAATGTGTAAAAACATACATGTATAAATATAGATACAATAAATGTGTGAATCTTTAATATTTAAAAGAAAATACAGAAAGATGGTAGATTCTAGTGTTGGTCCGCCTCGAAAGGACTTAGCCCTCAAAGATTTGACGGAAGATAAATAATACAACAAAATTTTAAAATAAGGACGGACAAAAAATTGCTACAAATGATTTCAAAACCGAGGAAAATTTAAATATGGCTAATTTAAGTATCCCACATTTATGACATTTCAAAACTAGACTATAGTTTTTGTAAAGAACCTAACAAGGCAACAAAAACAACGAACATTTATTGCGATTCGAAAAAAATATTATCTATAGAAGTTAATTCTCTCAATAATAAACGTAATACTTCTGCTATACCTTATATAAGTATCATGTACTAACTTGTCTTTGTAACTGTCTCATTGATTAAATTATATTTCAATGAAATGGCCTGCACATTACAACTGCATCGTAAATTAGTAAACATGTTTTTTTTCTGATACTCATTGGACAGCAGCCCATACGCATAACATTGGGTGACGATTGATTGACACATAATATTGACATATCCATTTAAATTAAACGACTCTGTGACTTGCTCCAATTACTTACTAAATAGTCTTTATATTCTGTACTACATTTATAAACAATCGTTTGATTTTTTTAATACTAGCAACCTTAATAACCAACAAGATGTACTAAAACAATGAATAAATTAACAGATCAATTAATTTGATTCAAAAATATTAACGCGTCAAATAATAGCAAAAATTGAGATTTTATTCTTTGTTTTCTACGAAATATATGACTGGAATGAAATTTAAAATAAATAAGACAAAACATCTTCAAACATACCCGAAACAATATAGACATCTCACGACTGACGAGCTGTGGTCTCGATTCATCGCCAAACCGGACGTCAAGGAAACATCCGTGCCATGATCACAGCCATTTTCTCTTTGTATTTGTTCTTTGTTTACGCAAAATTACCGTGGCTACATGTAAAGGGACACTGCCGAAACGCTGTTCGCATAGAAAACGACTTGGGTTTTTTTATGAATTCCCTGGCAAGATTCCTATTTCAGCGGTAGCTTTGTACACATAGATACTATTGAAAAGCTTGACATATCTGACGACATAGGAACTTGAAACTGTGACTCACCTACAGACGCATTCATTCACGTTGCTATATTTTATATAAGTACATTCCAAATATTGTCTTATGTATAAACCGATACTCCTGAGCCAAACACTAGCTTATATAAGCTCAAAGATTTTAGCTCATTAGATTTAGCACCAAAAAGAAGGAAACTGGTCAGTACAAGTGTGGTATACAATTTCAGGGTTCCGTATTAAAAAAATAATCTGTAACCGTTTATTTAAAATAATGTTGATATTTAATTATAGTATCAATTTATAAGTTTCAAATAATAATAAAATTTGAGATGATGTCTATAAAAAGAAAAAAATTGTATACAAATCAAGTTAAGTGCCGATTAGTATACGAACTTCAATTTAATTCATATTAAATTATATTAAAGTTACGAAAAATAAACGTTTCTCTAATTTCTAACTTCACTTTAAGTACATGAAATTGCTTCATTCTAAATTAAATGATTCTAGATAAAGTATTTTTTGCTTCGAATGCGGAAACATTTATAAAATACAATAATAGATTCCGCACAATCATAAGTAGGATATCCTATTTTCCACTTTGTTTTCGTACCAATATTGAAAGTGCGAACATTCCTTCAAAAAGATATATTTTCACAGACTGACGTAGAAGGTAAATCTGGAAGGTAAGTTTAGAGGTTTAAGAGCTACAACATTAAAAAAATTAAATAATACAATACGTAGACAAACAGCACATACAACGATTCCATCAAACGTTTAACGCTCGCCGTTAGTTCTTCTATTTATATCCATGCATTTACTGTTCGATCCTACGCCACTCAACCTTGATTCTTACCCAATTCTCTCGATTTTACTGCCCCAGATTAACTACCACATGTTATGCTGTCATAGAACATGCCTTTGTTGAATACTTTAAATATTTCGTATGTTGATGTTTCAACTTTTCGATATTGTTTGATAAAACTAAAATATTTCGTTCTAGCTGTTATCATTATGAATGGCAGAATCAGTTCCATAAGCTATTGAGCTCATAATGTTCTCATGTAAATAAGCTATTTAAGTGTGATGAAAATGTTAGTAGTTAGTTAGTAATTGGGTTAGTTTAATAACATAAGTTATGTATTTGACATCGTGTTCATGTCGTAAACAAACCATATATTGATTTTAAGATCACTTAATATATAACTATTACTTAAGACATCTTTAAAAGCTAAAGAATAAAAATAAGTTAAAGCTAAAGCTTTTACTCATTTTAGCTTTTACAAAAATAAAATAATCCCTAGCTAATACTGCTTTTCCAGTGTTGTCAGAAATGCAGACAGTAACATTGTTAATAAAATTAATCTAGAATTAATATAGTAGAAATACTACTTAAGTAAGCAGTATATGCTCACATTTTCAGCATACAATCGCTGGTAAGCGGGAGAGCGCATGCGCGGCGCGGGCGAGGTGCGTCGTCGCGCCCCCCCGCCCGTGAATATCATCGGTGAGCGCGCATGCCCGCCACAACTCGCGTATTTATAAACGAAATACCACAACCGCTATTCCGCCGGATACAACTTTTTACACGACTTTCAGCACTTACGACGTTCGGAGCACTGAAGAGCCGGCTTGTTGCCTGTTGGATAGTCTACCGGACTCCGTGAGTCAGACGCCCGCCTTCACGGAACTTTTAAATATACGAAAACTATATTCCTAAAATAATTACACGAATACGAGAATACTGCCGCAAATAAATGATAGAGAAATATTTTTAGTGCTGTACGAATGTTTATTACTCTGATGATTCCAATAATACACAAAGCAACATCAAACTATTTCTAAATTGCTTTATCTCTTCATTGAAAATAAATAAATGTCAGATGCGATTTATATTCATTTTAAAACGTTTTATAATATTCAATAAGTTATTTATTGTTATTATAATAAACAAACATGGATAATATTGTAAGATTAAATATATTTTATGACAAATATTTAACTGAAAAGTAACAAAAAATTCTTAGTATGCAGATTTTTTTTTTATTCTAAATAAAATAAGGCTCCCAAATCACAAAAATATGTGAAATCTACGTTTCCACAAACAAATCTATATTAATTAGTTTGTATTAAGTATAGAACTCTACAACACAGTTGACAAAAATATTTATTCCAGTGTTACTTCCTATCCAAAATTGTAAAAAGAGTGTATGAAGATCTCAGCACCTGAAGTAAAAACTCAATGTTACGTTTCTATAAAAAAAATTAGTTGTTTGGAAATATTAAACAATAGTTATAGGACAGTTTAGCTAAGACTATATAATAAAAATTAAATACTAATTTATAAGATACACAATTCTATTATTTAGATATTAATTACATATAAACATACGGAGATATACGTTTCCATAGACAAGGGTATGATGTAGGCTGTACGCGGCTCTATGCTGTGCTTGCAACGTTCCATCATCACGAGCAAGCCACGTCGGAAGGCCGGAGACAATGACAGCCACGAGGATTGATACACTGAGTCATTCACTAACTCGCTCTAACAATCATAAATAATATATAAATGAAAGGGATGTTTATATTTTTTTATTCTGTATATTTTGAAGACGAGTGCGAGACACTAAACGAATATTATAATAATAGGGAATTGGCTTAGTCCAAGTTATCATAGCTTCACTACATACGAACCGTTTCTAGTTTAATAACATGGGTTCGTAATATGTTGTGTAAAAGGTAATGAATGAATTATTGCTTATGTATGAAGAATGACAATGGCATGTTGGTTATGAATATTAAGGGTTGTAAATATATTTTTACTGGGAGCTTATCTACCTCCACTTTCAATTGTCTGCCATAGTAGCAGTAAATATAAAGTTGTGTCATCATGCAACAAAGATACGTTCCCATAGTTAGGAATTCCGCTGACAAGATGTCGAGCTGGAATTGAAAAAGATATTGACCAATATAAAATATTTAATGCCGAATTTAATAGAAATGAGAAATATTTGGATTGATTTATAAAAAACCATCAGCGGTTCAATTTTGTTGGTGTTTTAACTGTTTATTTTAATCTCATTGAATCGCTTCGAATATCAATTCAGCTTTACCAAAGAATCTTATAATTTATTTTATAAGCTCTTAATTCCCGGACTGATAAGAATCTCATATATGTATGTAAATAGAATAAATATCTATTGATCTCACCCCGACAATCTTGTACACAGTCATACAAATAACCCAGAGCATAACAACCAATTGAACAATTGTTGCTTCACCAAATATAGATTCAACTTCTTTAACTAACCTGCAAAATATATATGACAAACAAATAAATCCAATAAATTCATGAGGATTTAAAAAGTCTAAAAACTTATATTATATAATTGTGTAATCTCTTATTACCAAACAATTTTTCTATGATGTTTTACACAGCCAACAAAATTGTTGTGGATCAATTTTTTATATTTTCTGTCTTCGTCGATATAAATACCTTTCCTATTTTTTAGTTTTAAAACATTATTTAGATGTTCCAAGTTGTATCTTAAAATATGTAATTGGGTTTTAGCTTGGGCATAGAAAGAAACGATTGTGCAATCCATTGTCACATGGCCATATGCTTGGAGTGTAAGTATAAGCCCCATGAAAGTCACTGCTAGTTCGAATCTAAAAATTAAATACTGATTTTCGAATTACAAACATCCGTTTTTAGGAATGAATAAAACTATTAGTTTAGCCAACTTACGCGGGCGAATCATTGGTATTAAAAGGAAAATATCCTGAAAGATAGACTGGTTGATTCAGCGTTTTGTTAATCAGCGGGTATGTGATAAATAAAAAACCACAAAAACATATAGAAATGTGGTGCATAAAAAGGAGACGTCTCATTGATGTTGCGTTCATTTTAATTACATGCTCATGATAAGGTTTCTTTGGTGCGAAAATTTCATCTGCAAAAAAGAACGATGAAGCTTCAAATCATTGGACAAACTTTAAAGTACTGTCTCCAGTGATGTAAGTCTTACTGTGCTAATATGTAGCTTGTGACACTTTAAGAAATAAAAAATATTAAATTCTTATTAAATTACAACTGTACCGAACAAATGATAATAATTAATTTTAAAAATATAAAACCCAATTTCTTCTGACACCGACATTAGATACAAAAAAAGTTCAGTCAACCTTTTTTTATTTACTTCGTTATGTTCAACGTCGCTCTTACCATAAAGTCTCATAAACGTAACTATCTTTCTATTCTTTAACTTACCATTAATAATGCCGATAATTTTGTCAATGCGATCAACACGCACATTAAATGCTATTTGTTTGCCAAGAGAATTTAGAGTTGTTAACAGAATAAACAAAGTGTCCACAAGTTGCTCAGTACACTGCCTTACCTAAAAATATCATTTCAAACTTAATTCTAAATAAAATGTATGTATATATTTGTAAGTACATGGTGGTTCTCAGCTATCTAACCTGTAAAGCACGAATAATATGTTGCAAATTATAAATTAATACAGCCGTCCATATCAAAATCCTGTAAAAATTATGCAAATACATTCCCAATGTCTTCGATTGTTTTGCTACAATTTTGAAATAACCAGCCCTCGCTAATGCTTCAAAATGAGGTCTAAAAGCGTCAAAAGTGTTGTACATTATTATCCAATAAAGTAAGTATAGTAAAAATTGTTGTTCGAATGAAATCAATTGTAAACGTTAAATCACAAGTGTGTTCTTTTATATTTTAGAAGTAGGTACATGTTCATAGAAGTTTGATTTAATTTAAATGAATCTAAAGGATGTTTCCTACACTTTACACATTTATTTAATTTTTCTATATTTCATATTTTTCGTAAAATGACATACCGATGCTTTTACGTGTTATGAAATTGAAAAGTTTGTTGATATCATTCAAACAACTAAATAGTTTTATCCATGTAAAAATATGACTTCAAAAACATTGAGTTTTTTCTTTGTAAATTACAATAATCTAATTGTAAGACCAAATTTGAACTTAGGTAAAGTTTTCCAACTTATCGTGAAAACGATAATGCAAATTAGGTATTTATTTTGTTTCACAAGGACGTATCTGACTTAGATTTTCTCGACGATGGAAACCCAGTCCACTATAGCTCATTTTAAATCCGTAACGTTTTATAACTATGAGTATTAAGGTATGTAACATTTTCTTCCTTTTTTAATCATAGACAATGTTTGCTATACATATTGCACCCATTGCAAACACTGCATGAAATTTTTATTATGTGGACACAATCAATCAAAAAGTTTATTTAGCAAGTTGCAAGAAAGATCAAAAACCATAAATCCCCTTTACTCGAAATAGATCTTTAGAAATGAAATGGTGTTAGACGTATGGGAATTTGCTTAAAGTTATGTCTAAATCTGTCTTAGTCTGAAGTGGTAGGCAATGTAACCCATAAGGTTATTCAAATTCATATAGTAATTCATTCAAATAGATGCTGTGTTGTCATACTTTATTTTTAACCTCTTCTAGTGACTAATTTCAAACTAACAAATTCCTTTAAATCTAGATTCTTAAAATGTTATTGCATACTCATACCTAGAACAATTAACTCTTGTTAAATCTATTGAAAACCATTTTGAAATAAAAATATTTATTTATAATACAAACCCATCAATATTTCATAGTTAGATCATTGTTTTCCTTCAACTTTTTGGTAAGATTTTCCATAGAAAGTTTAACTAAATTTACCGTTTGCTTTAAATGATCATAAAAACATCATGTATAGTTTTAAGACACTAAAATTATTTACGATGACTACTAGTAATTAAGTCATTAATATAATAAGCACTTCTCACTCACAAACAACTGTGTTTATGTTCTTTGAAAAGATCGAAAGATTTCTTTATTAATTTTTAAATTGTATAGCATATCTTTTTTATCTTTATGTAATTGTTAGATTATTTAAATTTTCCAATCTAATTCTTAAATAAGTAACCGGTTTGTAAGTAGTGATCGGTTTACCATGGAATAGCATATTTATTATAACTTTCTTTTAACTTCTAGTGAATTTATGCTTTACCGTCAACGTAATAATAATAAAAAATATATGAGCTTACTGGGGTTTGTTGAAATTGTTGCCTAAAACGTATTTTTCTTACTTAGATAATTTTATTCATTTCAATGATTCCAAACATATTAAATAGTACACTTGATCCGACTACTTTGGTCCTTGTCTCTCGATGTCGCAGTTTAAAAAAAATAACTCAACATTTTTTTATAAATAATTGAAAATAACCGAAGAATTTTAAGAAAGTCTCAAATGTTCACTGGTTTGTATTTGACCAGGTTTACAGATAAATAAAAATCATACGTTAAAGGTAAAACTCTTTATTTGTATTACATATCAGAAAATAAATCACATGTACATTATGTATTTGGTATTCAGCTGCGGCCGAATCAAACATTTTCAATACATCGTCGTCGTTGGAATGTGCTGAACAAAATATCGACATCGTTTTTCGTATAACCTAGTCCATTCCATTTATTATTTATCCGTAACTAATATCTGAAGGTTGTCGTGGGTGTACACTTATTAGTATTTCATTCTCACCCAAAAAAAAAAAAAATATTATGCAATTTGTTGCTATTCATTAATTTAACCATAAATATTTCCTAGTCTCCTTTTACCTTATTACATTTATAGAGCTTTTAGCAAGAATTTCATTTAATGTATCCGTGTTGTTGTTAGAGTCCCATAGTATCTTGGTCACTGACGTGTTCGTTATATAACAGTCAGTGGTTTTCGGAACATTGTCTTTTGGGAGAAGTCTGTTCTTCCGCCGGTTCTTTTCGTTTCAACGGTTTTGATTCCTTCTCTTCTGTTAAATCTTCTCTTATATTACTCTTCTCTTCACTCTTTTCTTTACTACTTTCAAGTCTATTTTCACTCTCCTGGCCTCTTTGATTGTCAGCGTCTTGTTCTTCGTCGTAATTCGATCCCTCGTCTTCTTGGTTTGAATCGTCTACAGATTTTTCTGTGTAATCATTATCGTCGGTAGCAGCTTCCAACCTCTCTGCCGATCTCTGTGAGTTCTCATCTTCCTTGGAGTTGTAACTGCGTTTGCTGAGTGATATGCGAGCCAGCAACGCTCTGTGTAATTGTGCTATATCACCTGGGGTTCCCTGGAAACAAAATAAATAGTATTATTTTAATTGACGTTTCATTCAGATAATACATGACCATATAATTAATATATACACATAAATATAGATGACACATAACTTAATTAAAACCTTGCTATGATGCAATTTAACGACTTAGCAAAAAAACATGCATAAGTTATTATTATCATATAATTTAGTAGAGCTATTGGAGGTAATAATAGAACCTTCATACCATGATGAGGAACAGCTTGACCTGCTGTTGGGCGTCCGCGGCCGTGATCCTCAGAGACTTGTTGGCAGCTCGGTCTACGACCATGTCCGGCCACAGTTTGGTGTTGAGAACGACCCTCAGGGACCCCGCCACACGAGCAACCAGCCTCGCCCCTGACCCGCCGGCGCCATCGTTCAGACGAAGAACGCCTCGACCCCTCTCACGCCAGCTGCCACTCTCCCAGGCGAAGAGACGGCAGGATATCTTAATAACATTGTCAATATAAATAACATACTATTATATTATTCACACGGTTTCTAATTGAGAGCTAATACTTTAAGTTAAAAGTTGTTATACATACCTATCTTAATTAAAAAGTAAGCAATACATTTTAATTCGCTGTTCCACAGTCAGCTATTGCAGTAACATTTAGTATTGAAATATTATTTGATAAATATTTCTTTGTAAATTATGTTCCGATAAGACACTTATTTGTATAGTAATTGTTACTTGTGATAAAATAATACAAAAAAAACTCTAAAAATACAAATTTACTAATACTAAATAAATAATAGATCTAAATTAACTCAAACATTGAACAACTGATTTATTTCTTGCTGTCAAAACAACAACAGTATTATAATTATTGCAATGAAACATTAGAAACCAATTTGCGATAGCAATATGAGTAATTCCACAATAATATGTAATGATTGGGCCTACATAAGGATCTCCTTGGATTGCTGAATGTAAAAACACAAGTCAGCACAGCAAGGTCAATGATCCGATTTTCGCTTACATAGAGTAAATAAGTTTGAATAAAATATTTTTACAAATTAATTTTAGCAAATATGATATTGCATAACAATGAACAGCCTTAACCAAAACAAAGATAGTATAAACCAAATAAAGTTATTGTCTGTCACATACAATACATTTTACAATTGATAATTTAACACTGAATACTCTTATTATGTATAATGAATAATATTAGTCCTCTGAAATTTATTTTGCTATAATAATATCTATGATATATACTTAAAAGAGCCGTGGATGTAAATAAATTCATTTTTATTATTATATGAAAGCTTAAAACTTATTATAACAGTTATTCAAATAAAGCTTACATTAATTTAATATGAAAATTATTTCAATACAACTGTAGACATTATTTCAACTGGAGAGTATCATCAATGTTGAATACAGACATATATAGATATATGTCTATATATATAATATATATTATTCAGATAAAAGCTATTCGGTCCTTTACCTGCATCACATTTATCTCGTCTTCCTCTCCAGTCATAGTGCAGTAGTTGGCGGGTGGAGGGGGGCGAGCGTGAGATCGCTCATATTCGGCCGCAGCCGCAGCCAGACCTTCACCACTCTCATACAAACCTCCTTCCTCTTGCATCTGTAATTCAATATTGCTTTATAGTAAGTTTTCAAGGCCTAGGATATGTTTATTACAAGAAATAAAAAATAACAAAGCAAAGCTATTGAATGCAAAAAAATATAACAATCATAAAAAAAATTAAGTTTTCCCCAAGATCTATTCCTTTGGTGACTAGATAAAGAGTTATATGAAATTTCTAATTTAAGTTCACAAAAAGGAGAGTTAAAATAAAAGCCATCAATACAGGCGCTAGCTAAAAATCCTAGAAAATTTCTGGTTTATTCCAAAGAATTTGAATTTAAAGAGGTAATTAGAATATATTGTGTCAATGTGTTTTCCTGTATTAATATGCTATACAGCATTTACAGCTGCTTCAATAAATATTTTCATATATCATGTGTTTTAGAAGCTGAAAGTCATTGACCATATCGCCTAATAATGTTACCTGATTGTTTTCCTTAACAGATGCTGCAGCACTTGTGAAAAGTAATTCTGAAGTCCCATTCGAAGAACTGTGGTCCACTGAAGCTTCTCCATTGTTAAGTGATTCTTTAATTACCACCCTTTCACTCAAATTCTGTCCGAATACAAATCCTGATGATGAAGTAGCCTGCGATGGTGCTGGTATAGTTGTTGCCGACCTTGATGCTGAACTACTTGAACCGAGAGGTACAAATTTTGGCGCCTCCTCTTCTTTTGAATCTTGTTGCCTGTTATCTCCTGTTTGTTCATTTGAATTCTTGTCTTTATCTACACTAGGTTTTGTTTCATTAACTTTTAGAAATGGATTATTCCCAGGCTTCAACTGTGGCGGACGTAAAACTGATCCTATTAGATATAAAGCAAAATTTTTATTAAAGAAATTATTATTACAATGAAGTGTCAACATATTACATATTGTATTTTTTTTTAATTCACTTTGGGTTGTTGAAAAGCATTATAATTGTAAAATTAATTATATTTGAAGAACATTTATAAAGTCACAAGTATGATTAATTCTGTATAAATGTTGGTTTCAATTGTGTGTAAGCAAATATATACAACATTATTTAAAAAGTTTGTATATATATACATAAACCGTCTGAATACTTACCAAATGGGTTACAGCTTTTACTTGAACTAGAGTTAAGTAAGTTAGAGGATCCAAAGCCCCCTAGTCGAGGTTTCGCCAAAACAACACGAGACTGTGATGATCCATTGTATATTTCTTCTGTTTTACCTACAAAATATGTATATTAAATAAAAATAACCTTTTTTCACTAAAATACTACTAGAATAATCTTTTATACTATAAACACAGTGAAAATATTCGGAATTATAAAAAGTTATATGCATATTGAAATACAAGAAAGGCTTATTTAACTTCTAATAACTGCAACTAGTGAATGTTAAATCAAAAAGCCTTCTTTATTTACTCATTACGAATCACATTACAGCAATATCCTTTTCAATTTATTTATGGATTAAAATTGAGACAAAAAGAGCAATGATGCAGTGCTTGGTTATGAACTTTTATTATTTCATTTCTAATATGTGTAAATTAGATACAATTATTGTCCTTTCAGGTATGCAACTAATTAAAGCAAAATATTAAATACTTTAAAATGAAATTATCAATAAAATAACTCACTTTGCTTAGCATCTGCCATCGTCGAACATCCATGCACAACTTTGTTAACTGTTGGAAATGTTATTTACTCTGTAACCGAGTTTGTATGTAATCTATAGACATAGACGTAAAAAATAATTATAGTTTATATCATTGAAGCATATGGTGAATATTAAATATATGAATTCAAAATAAGGACAACACATTGGTTTTCTCGTGTTTGTTAATTATAAATATTATAAAATAAATAATATAATTTTCATAAATTTTAAATTATTAATAAGTTTAATTTTTGCTTTCTTCACAAATTTAATAATATTTATGGGCATAATTATATATTCATCTCTGACAAAAAATAAAGAATGAAAGTGGTCATCAGAATAATCGTAATGTCTTTAGACTCTTGCCTTAACGTGTAAACAATCGGATGTCATTTTACACAAAATGTCATTTTAATTGTCATAGTCATGGGTATGGGGACTTGATCAATATAATTCTAATTGTGTGAAAACTTTAAGAAAATATGAATTTACGTTTTTTCTGTGATTTGAAATTTTCGTACTGTGTTAAAAGTGTTGTTTTTAATAGCTTTTTTACTATGTGTTTAATAGTGTAACCAAGTTTTCAGTTTTTGTTTTCGATTTTATTTTACAAAGGATGTTTGTTCTGAATTTGTGTCTTTAAGTGTCGTTTCATTTGAGTTTAATTCAAAATTGAGGTATGTCTGAGTCGTAACTAAATTTTTGTTTTTTTAATTTTGTTCTTAATACATCTTTGTGAAATACACGTTCTACTGTAGACTTATATTGTATCCGAAAAAACTTATCTTATAATCATAGCTGGTTTAACCTTCGGTCGGAATAACTATTATTATCTTATTTGCCACAAATTCGCCCAAATGAATTGCTTATTTTCTAAACATATAATTGTGTAAATATTTACTAAGATATTTCAATACTGATTAGCTAATAATATAAGACTTTGGTAGTTAGTGACAATAAGTTGTTAAGAAAAACTTGTAAAATGTTCTATGAATAAAAAAAAATTTTGAGCAGTGAAAAACTATTGTGTAAAGAACTCAATTCTATAAATTGCTCATTTAAATAATAATAATTTTCTTACCTTTAGAAACTTAGTTTAGAATTATTGGTAGGATTTGTTTGGAACAATTCAATCAAATATGTGTGTTAAGTGTTAAACTAAACTTAACGAAAAAAAGTCCAGACATCTTCTTTATTAATTTTATCATGCATGTGGTATAATCTATATGCTTCGATAGTGTTTCAATAGTATCGGAGTTGTTATGGGAGTCCATATAAACAATCACTATTTCACTTCTTCTTACTAAAATCCTTTTAAAACTAATCTGAATTACCAAAACAAAAAGTATTGACACTTTTTTTTTAATTTTTTGACTTTTTGCTTTACTGTCACCTTCATAATTGTTTTTGACAGCATAACTGCTTAAATGGTTATATTTATGCTATGGATTCAGTCTGCCTAAATGTTATCAAGATTAATTTCTCTTTGGTCCCAGATCTTTAAAATAACACTTAAAAAAACTGCCTTTTTGCACATCCCTTTTCATCTATACAGCATAACCAATAGTTATGTTATTATTTTGACATTATGTTTTTTAATTAATGAATTTATAAATATCATTTGCTATTTTAATTTTTGTTCATACTAATTTAGTTCAAAGACAACAAGAGTACCTACAGCATAAACATCCCTAGTTATTGATATGTCTATGGGTTTCTTGTATTGCATGTGATGTGCTTTAGTATTGTTAAAAATATGTTCCCTATGACATTATGCTTAGTCTAAGTTGACATTATCATGCTAATTACTAAAAAGGATATTTCGAGATTTTCATGAACATAGATTATCAAGTGAGAAACAGACAATGCATCCTATATAATGTAATGATGTTAACTTAGACATAACTTCTCACCGATGAAGAAGTTTTAGATGAGCTAATTATTTTTATTTTCATCCTTAACTAAACTTATAAATTTCTGATTCGTAAGTTTAACAAACAGTAATGCAAATCCCTCTACAATTATATATCATATACTAACAGCCCCAAAGACAAGCTACAGCAATAATAGCTCTGATATTTAAATCTCGTTCAATATTTTATTATTTAGAAAAAAAGTGCCAAAAATAAATTGTTACTGTTTATTGACATTGGTAAGATACTATCAACAAAAATGTAGCTTCTTATGGAAGTCACACCTGCAAAGGGATCTAGACATATCTTATTTCTTTTAACTTGTATAACTCATCTTTGTCAAAAAAAAAACCTATTATATACATTAAATCCAAATCTCTTCTGTATGTATAAAGACATGCTAAATGATCAGATGAGCCATTTTTTTAATTTGTGTTTTTTTTGCCTCCTTGATTGAAATTAGGTGGGTACCCCTTACATTAGATTTACATTAATAAATCATTATTAAAGACTATATACATTTTCGGGAAACAAAAAATATAATATTACATAACTATTATTTTTATAATAAATGATTATGTTTCCCATAGATTAGAAAGGGTTTCTTTTTACATACTTTGATTTCACTGAATTAAGGAATTTTATTAGAATGATAAATACATTTTAGTATTCTAGTATTCTGTATGTGACACAGTATTAATTTGAGTTTAAGTTGAGAGAGATCTGGACAATACCTATATATGTTTTATATTTAATGTGACGGGGAACAAGGGGTTGTTAGGGACCCTATCTA
The DNA here is from genome assembly GCA_018231745.1 of Danaus eresimus. Taxonomy (NCBI): domain Eukaryota; kingdom Metazoa; phylum Arthropoda; class Insecta; order Lepidoptera; family Nymphalidae; genus Danaus; species Danaus eresimus. The sequence continues at coordinate 2,832 of DVQP01000746.1, read as the reverse complement.
GATCTTACTACAGAGTAAACTCTATATTCACATGAGCTACTATGTATGTGTCATACCTATAGTAATTTGTAAGTGATGATTTACATACAAAGATAGATACATTAATAAAGAAGATATACACTTAACAGGGTCAGATTTGTGATAATGAGATTTGGCAAATTAGTGGCGGGAATAAGAAATTAATGTTTTTCTCATTGAAGAACCCGACTCAAACCGATAAAAATACTTTACTTTAATAAAAAATCCTATGTGGATTAATTGATCTCATGTAACTTTTATTTAACAGATTTTTCTTTCAACAATTAAATAATTAGAAAAGTTGCTGGTGAATAGTATGTGTTCCATCTTTCATGAAATAATAAATTTATCATGACTAAAATGGTTTGACGTCGGGTGGAATAAAGAAAATAATGCTATTGACAATTAGCAGTTATATCTTGTAGCGATAAAAAGAGTTTATTAATATATAGAAATAAGTTGAAGGTATAAGTTACAAAGAGTAGATTGTCTCCAAACAAGACAGAGACTCAACTGAAGAGCTTTAATGCAGCAGCATTCTGTAGAGAGACTGTAGAAGGGAAATTCTACCAATTTAAAGTAATTATAAAGAAGCTTAAAGACATAGTAAACGCATAAATCTCTTTAAACAAAGTTTTCAAACATGAAGCAACATAATTTTGGCATGTCAAAGGTGTGGCCATGTCGAATGGCGAAAATGTTCAACAAGATCGGAAAGGATATTGTGGATTTTGTTCCGACGGCATCAGTTACCTTATGTACCGAATTTATATCATAATGAAACCGTTGTTACTAATTACATAATATTTTTAAGCCTGTAATGTTCGTAATTTTTAATTACATCTCAAGCTCACGAATCAATGTATATACTTAGTCATTTTATATTATACACAACAGGTAAAATGACTAGTAAATTATCATTGGATGATTAGCCTTTCACAAAATATGTACATAATTTAAAAATTCTCCACAAGTAGTCTACTCTAGAGCGGCGCTCGTGACGTTCGCGTTGTATTATAAAACAATGGATATATAAAAATAATCGTATAACAATATGTTTAGTGGCTTAATAAAAATATTTTAGTGAATTATAGTGGGTGTCAACACAGAATTTTATTCCAGCAGAGATGGCTGTTTCAAAAACATTATTTTTTATGTATGTAATGCAAGAGTTATTAGAAATTAAGATCTTATTAAAAATTACGTCAGTATGGCGGTAAAACTAAAGATACATATTGTGAATACTTTTTTGATAGTTATTAAACACCGGATGGATTTTATTGTTGTACCATTAAATAAAATGTACGGTTATAACGATAAGAGTTCATAATTTTTATTTATATAGATCATATGTACAAATTGCAGATATAAGATAAATTCAAGGCCAAAGAATTAACCACTTTAGTACCGTAATAAATATCATTGAAAACTTTTTCTGCAAAAATTTCGTTTCTAACAACTATATCAATTTTTTTAAAAATTTATTTTCAGTAAATGGTCATGTGTCTACAACATACAAATAGGGAAATTTTATTTAAATCCATCCAGCAGTTTGATCGTGTTGTGCACAACTGCCTGTCTTTTTATTTATTTATATAAAAAATAAAAAAAAACTAGGTAATCCCACACTAACTTAGTTACACACAACAATTCTAATACGGATTTATATTCACGGCGTTTACTATTATTGCCCCTTTTATATTAAATTGTTGACTTGTAACAAACTCTATGCTTCATATATGTATATATTTATAGAAATCATGGAGACGGAAGACGAGTTTGCTCGTAACCTGCTGGACGACATGCCGCCCATCAACTGCGATCTCTTCGAAGGACCCTATGGTGGTAACAATGACATAGGAGACATGACCTTCTGTCTTGGAAACTATGTTCCTGACTTTATGAAGGTACGTATGTTAATGTGTCGTCAAGTATAATAAGGTCGGTTTAGTAATTTAAAGTAACTGCTGAATATATACGAAGGATGTTTAAGGAAAGTATGTCCAAACTATACCTCTTTATACATTCCATATATAATAAAAATTGCAATAATTTCTTCATACAATGACTTTGTAATTTTTTTTCCAACTTGTCATTCGTTATTGTTTTTCTGATAAGTTGTAAGATAACAAATAGCTATCAATGAATATATTATTTGATAAGAATAGATTGTAAAAAATTTTATTTTCATACAATTAATTGAATAACATTCACATGCATACTGGATGCATTATTGGCTGATTAAAAATAATACAGAGTAAAAAAACCGTATTAAAATTGTTAAGCTTTCTCGCACTCTCTGGTGAAGCCAGAAAGGAATGGATATTTTTTTTATTTTGTATGTACGACGCTGGCTGAAAATTTTCGTTGAGTAATATTTAAAACCACTTATGACGACGGTTAATGTATGTAATCTGTATTAGCTTCCGTCATTTAGTATTTGGTGACAGAGAATTTTAAGGATATGCATGTTATTTTTATGCATTCCTGTTCATGATAACGTATATTACAAATTGCAACGTACCTTAAAACAAGACTAATATTGGATAGCTGACATCTGAGATTAAATATGTCTGATAGTGGAAAATTTCAAAACCTTTGAAAAAACTCATATATCTGTATTCTGGATTTAAAAAAAAAACTGGTTTTGTAACGCTCGAAACGAAACGTCAGTTCTTCTTTGCGTTGACACAGTCGAGATATAAATAAATAAATTGATAGATCTAATCAACCTAACCTCACTAATGAGATCTTAGATTTTCGCGAGACATTTAAATGAAACAAAAAAAAAATTCGGATTACTACGCGATTTTT